>JAAGNO010001908.1:0-31175 GCA_033439905.1 Ceryle rudis
GTCCACAGGATAGTCTGTGAGCAGCACCGGGGTCTTCTCAAACAACTCCCCCTTGTAGCTGCGCCACTTGCCCGCCGGCAGGTAGACATCGCGCTCCTGCTTGCCCATCTCCAGAACCGGTGCCACCATGAAGGTGTCCCCGATGAGGAACTGGGAGTCGATCCTGTGAGCGGCCTCGTCGCGGGGCGAGATCCACCAGATGGGACGGATGATGGGGTCACCCGTGTCGGTGACCTCCCCAGCCAGCTCCAGCAGCAGCGGGGCCACCAGCGACTCATGGAGCTCGGTGAACTTCTGTGCAATCTCCACCACCTCCTTGTCATAGAGCCAGGGCGGGATGGAGAACTGCATGGAGGGCATGAAGGCTGACAGCTCCAACCACCGCACGTACAGCTCCCGGTCAGGGATCTCCACGGCACCATCGGTCTTGTTGGGGAGGAAGTTCCCTCCAATCATATCTGGCAGTACAAATGGATACCCCAGCATGCTGATGGTGAGCACCGTGGGGATGAGGGACTTGAGACCAAGCTCATAGCCCCAGACAGAGTCGCGGTCAATGATACGGAAGAAGCAGGAGATGTTCTGTGACTGGTAGCCCACCCGCACCTCAGCCAGCTCGTAGAAGGGGATGGCCATCTCTGTGTAGCGCCGCGACCAGATGCTGGGGTCCGAGAGTGGGCGGAAGGTGCTGAACTGCTTGGGCAGGTAGCTGGTCTCACCCGCGTCAAACTTGAAGGATGAGATGCCATACTTGTGTCGGAGCTGGCGGAGGTGGCTCTGGAACCAGTCGCGAGCTGCTGGGTTGGTGAAGTCCAGGATGGCCCCAATGCCGTTCCACCACTCCACCATGGCTGGAAGCCGCCCTGATGGCTCCTTGATGAACAGCTGGCGCTCAATCCCCACCCCGAAGTTGGAGGAATCTACATGTATAAAGGGATGAGTCCACAAAGTGACCTTAAATCCATCTTCCCTCAGTTTTGCAAACATCTCTGTCACGTTGGGGAACTTGACAGGGTCAAAGTCAAAGTCCCCATAGGCTTGAGTGTACATGTCATCAATTTCAATGTGGCTGCAGTTAAAACGGTACTTCTTAATGTTTCTTGCAAAATGCATAACCTTATCCTGGTCGATATCTTTTTTGTAGAGTGCCCAGGTGGACCAGATTGGGTATCGGAAGGCGTTCTCAGCGGGGATCTTGGAGGGCTTGTTGAAGTACCTGCGCACCATGTACTTGTGGATGGAGGTGACGTCAGAGCCCACGCAGACACGGTAGCTGAGCTCGGGGAAGGGCTGCTGCCCTGGCGGGGGCTTGTAGGGCGAGTCCTTGTAGCGGGCCTGGAAGAAGAGGGCACGCTCAGTGGCATTGAAGCCCAGGTGGAAGGGCACGGAGTCGTTGATCTTGATGGCCGCCGCCTTGGAGGAGAGCCAGTAGCGCTCGAGGATGCCGCCAAAGCTGTCGCGGAAGGAGTAGACGTCGCTCGTCACGTAGGGCACGGGCTCCTGGTAGCCGGCCAGGCGGATGGGCCAGTGCTGGGTGCTCATCTCTGAGCCACCATACCAGTGGGCATCCTCCCAGAACATGGTGTGCTCCACGGCCGGGCCGTCAGCCAGCTCCTCCCAGCGCACACGGTAGCACATCACGGTGTCCTTAGGCTTCACCGTCTGGATGAAGAAGTTGAGCGGCCCCCTGCCCGACCGCGTGCAGCTCAAAATCTCACCCTCCTTGGAGCACGACTCCAGGTCGAGGCTGCCCGAGCGGAAGGCCAGTCGGAAGACCACCTCCCCATGCTGGTTCCTGATGACAAAGCCATCTGCCCGCAGGTCCATCAGCTCTGTCTTGAGCCTTTCTGCCTTCCGCAGGGACACCGTGTAGTAGCACCAGGCCACCACCGCAGCAATGAAGAGGATGAGGCCCAGCAAGATGGCCCCGAGCATGGGCCTCAGCTCCTTGGTGGGCTTCTGCTTCACTGTGACGTATTCCATCAAACATGTTTTGTTGGCATCCCCCTTTTGAACATTTCCCTGTTTTCCTGTGCGGTGGGTAATGTCCATGACTTCTTCTGCAGTGCCAATGCCTGCTAAAAACTTTGCTGCTGAATTTTCTCCAGCTGCTGGACCGAAAATCCAAGATGCTGAAGATCCTCACAGTCTCCTTTTGAAACCACATGAGCAGTGTTATTTCATGAAATAGTGGGTTATAGACACCAAAATAACCAATTAAATCTTTCTAAAGGCCATAGCTCTTCTCCTCCTGTTTGCAGCCCAGAAGCTGCCCTGACCCTGCAGCTCTGGCTCTCCTCGCTCTGTGCAGTGTCAGCCTGTTCACTGGCAGCTGGGCTGAGCTTTTTCCAGCCGAGGCTGTGCCAGGATTCCAGTCATCCTGTCTTGGCTGCAGCTTCTCTATGTCCCACAGAGCAAGGGCAAAGGGACGAAAGTCAGGATAGAGCCTGGAGGGTAATGGGGCCAGGGAAAGCGCCTGGTACCTGAACAGACAAGCTGGACATCACAGGCTGATCTGCCTTTACATTATTTATAAGCCCTGCTGGGTTTCCCCTCTCACCCACAACTTCTCTGAATCAAACATAGGCAGAGAAATGGTGTGCTGAGGAGTCCAGCCTCTGCCTGGTGTTCCCCACCACCCCACTGGCGATCCAGTCAGTGACTGGTGTCTTATCTCCCTGAACTTTCCTCCTTCTCTGAGTGACATGGGCACATGGGGATGTGAGGATGTACACATTCTGTGACCATCACTATGCTGCTCTGGAGAGACTGAGCTAAGCCACCCTTCATCTGCCTGCCCTGCTGCCTGTCCCAGAGACATCACACCAGAACAGCCACTCTTCACCAGCAGGGGAAAAAGAGGATGTTTCCCTACATCTGCGGCTCCGTTTTTTATCCTAATTCAGTTCCTGTAACTCACAGGCTCATGCCAGGCAAGATGTACAGTGAAGTGGGGGTGGAAAATATTTAGGCACGAAGGTTGAGGATGGATGTGTTAAACTGAAGTTTTTGCAAGAGCAGGACTACGTTAAAATGCTCATTTTGCTGAGAAATGCGCAAGAAGATGACACATGCTCCAGCTGCATCAAGTGTCACCTAGCCAGCTGGTGGAGTGCAGCTCACAGAATCCAAAAAACATCCACTGCCAACAAAAACAACAGAGAGGGGAAACTGAGGCAGATAGCTCAAGGCAACACACTCTGTACAACTGGGGTCCTGGCTTACCCTGGCTCCATCCTGGGGGCCGTGTGATTTGACAGGATGAAAACTTGCAGGAGCAGTCAGTATGGAGAGGAGGAAAAAGAGCTAGCTTGCTCATTCGAGCCGTTCCCAGAAGCAATACATGCAGGGTGTATTTACCCGCGCTGCCATGACATCAGTATCCAAGTATACAGAGTTGATAAGCTGCCCAGGGAGCCATTAAAAATACCAGAGGTCACCACATTTGGGATTGATCTCAGCAGCCTCCTAACCACCCGAATGAGCTGCTCGGTTAATTTTTTGTAATGGGTTCTCAATGTGAAGCTTTGCTAAGAAAAAGAGCCAGAGTGGATAAAAGTGTTCCAGGGTGAGCCCTGCCCAGGGTGTGGGGTGAGACAAGGAAGGTTGCTGCTGCCCCAGAGAGATGGTGATCTGGGACAGGGGTGTTTTGGGGGAGCAGGTTGGGTTACACACATGCTTGGGACACTCTGGCAACCCCAAAGTGCTCAGAACTGGCAGCCTCCCCAGTACTGGCCTGGCTCCTGACTTGTCTTTGCAGCTGCAGCCCGGGTGGTTTCCAGCAAAACCACATTTTTTTTGCAAAACAACCTTTTCACTTTGAAGATGTTTTTATGTACTGGGTCAGTCTGTGGTCACTGCCATCAGAGCTTTCTTCCTCTTCTTCCTTCCTATTTTCACCTGCCCAGCCTGGAGACAGGACTCTCCTTTAAGACAAGCCCCACAAGTTTCCATGGTGAGAAAACATGGAAGGGAAAGGAAGAAGGAAATAGGTTTTCCAGGATGCCTCTTTGTTTGGGTTTGTGTTTGTGTTTGGGTTTGGTTTGGTTTTTAATATTAAACAACATGTTAAAAAAAACCCAAACCAAACAAAAACAAAACCAAACAAAAACAAAAACACGACCAACCAAAAAAACCCACACAAAACACGAGAACATCAGAAGTTCAAAATCCCTGCAAGAATAAACAATGTGAGGGAAGTTTCCGAGATTTCTATGCAGTGGTTTCTCTCTGAGACAAGTACTTGATTTCCCCAGGGGCAGAATATCGGTGGCAGAAAAATGGTATACCAGGGAGTAGGGGTTCCTGGGCCAAGCTGTCCTGTCCTGGAGACAGAGGGTGATGGAAAGGGGAGCTGAACTCCTGGCTGTGGAGCAGGGTCACACTGTGGATCTGCTCTGATGCTTGCCCTGAGGGTTGCTTGGGTCAGTTTTTACTTTTCATTCATCAATTTGGGGTCTGCACAGGGGAAAAAAACCACACGTCCCTCCCTGAGGGACAGCAGAAAAGGCCTTTTGAGTTTTCCTCTGTCCTGTGTTGTGCTGGGATGTTGTACCAGTACCCCAGCCCTGCCTCTCACTGAGGACAGGTGTGTGGTCAGTGGGAAGAGTAGGTGCTGGCACATCCAGAGGCAGAGCAGAATGAAATTGAGATTCCTGGGATAGATCCCACTAGAGCAAGGGAATCTCTGGAGCTGCTAACTCCAGCCCTTCAAGGCTCATGTCTCAAAACCATCAAACATTCACTGGCCTGAGAGCTGCCCAGAGGTGATGAGGAGTTGTGCCAAGGTGTGCACGTAGGTGACCCAGAGCTCAGCCTTTTCTTTGCTTGTCCATGGGATCATGTCATCTCACTCCCATGAATATTTAACTGGTCCTTGCAAAGCCTCTCTGCTCCAGTGACTGCTTAATTAACCAGCACAAAGTGCAACTACTTCCAAACAAGAATGGGCCAAATGCTCCCATAGTGCTCCAAAAGTCAGGTGTCCCAGGGAGGCCAGCACTGTTGTGTTAGATTTGGGCTGCTTTATCGGATGCTAATCTGGTAGGGGTCTGGCCTCATTGGTACCCCAGGCCTCCCTCCAAAGGGAGCTGGGATTCCTCACCCTGAGTATCTAAACAGCCTTAGCATGCACAGATTAAACATTGACATATCCAGCACTGTGGCATGCAGAAAATGATCCAGGACTTTAGACCCTCTTAAACAAGAGCTGAGCAAGGGTTTCCAATGATGAAATACACACTGGCCACCATGAAGGGCAGTTACATGCCTAAGCCCCTTTGTGCACCTACCCTCATAACCTCCTTTCCCCAGACCAAACCTGTTCCCAGCAATGCCCCTGATGTCTTGGCACATGTGGCACAAGTTTGTCAGGTCTTGGTTCAGATCCCAGCTACACTTCTATGATTCTATGATTCTATGTGATTCCCAAATCCTCAGACTTTTGCCTTTCCAATGCATTTATGTGCCTGTGGGTGCAGGCAGCGCATTGCTCATCGAACAACCCATCAGGAAACAATTCTGTCTTTAAATAATGGAATAGTTTTCTATATTAAGATTCCTTTTGTAACAGGTTATCAGACACTCAGGGATCTCTATCAGGAGCTCATAGGGAGAGTATACAACAGGTCCTAGCAGAAAGAGCCATAGGTAGCTATAAGTCATGGTAATAAACAAACTATTGCCCTGTCAAACTCTGCAAGAACTGATTAATCATTTACTGAGCCATTTCAGACTGTTTCAAATTGGACCTTTTTAACAAAAAACACACTCAAAGCAGAAAGCAGTTCCCATCAGCTCTCATTTCTCACAGCAGCCTGGCACATGCAGACATTGTATAGGGGATTTATTGCTAAAAGGGGCACAGGGGAGGTTCGCTCACCATTTTTTTCTGTGTGTATAGATGATGTGAGAGAAGAGGCTTCTGCTATTGCAGCAGCAAAAGAAAGGAGAGAGGGAGAGCCAAGGTTATAGATGAGCTGCCACAGATTAGCTACAAAGCCAGCAAGGCTTAACGCAAGGGGTAAGTGGCTGGTGGATGCATGCAGAGGGTGAGGGGACATCATCAAGGACACTCTGCAGTCCATGTGATGCAGGTAGGGGGAACATCTGTCACTGCCAGCAGCACCCTGTGCTTAGGGAGCACCTGGAGCAACGTGAAGAGGTGGCTGAGGAGGGATGAAGCCAGAGTCCCTCCCACAAAGGATTCTGCTTCTCCTGCAAGAAAAACTCACTTGTGCCCTGAAGCAGGGGTGGGATATTAGCCACAGCACTTCATGCACACCTCACTCCAGCTCTGGGCTTTGAACAATTCTTCATAGCTCCAGTGAGAACAACAGTTATGGCTGGCCTTACTGTCTCAGCCCTTGGCCTGCAGAGATCTCACACGGTTCCTTGGGATGAAACAGCAGTTTGGTTCATATTAACTCCATGGCAGGCACCAGAGTCTGACCTGCCAAGAGGCTTGTGGCTCTGTCTTTCAGGGATGCACCAGTGGCATGGAGAGACCTGCACCAGCTCACACCTACCAGACTGCTCTGAGCAGGCTTATTTCTGGCAGCCACACTGATTTAGGGGTCTCCACACTGCTTACCATGCTTCCTAAAGCCTGGACATTCATCTCATCGTGAAGATGGCTGCACAGACTCTGCCTGGACAATGTGCTGCTGCAAAGCTGGTAGACCCATGCAAGCCTGACAGTGCTGTAAGACCCTTGGAGACATGCAAGTCCAGCTCAGGTCTAGAGCAGAAATATTATCTGGTATTTTTCTTTATCCAGAGGATCCCAATCTCTCACTACTGAGAATAAAATGGAGTTTACTGCACAGGTTGTTCAGTCCTAATTGCCAGAGGAATAGGCAGTGAAAGTCCCACTCCTGTCCTCTTATACAAACAAACTCCTCCTTACCAAGCTGTCAGAAAAAAGCCTGCAAAATCAACTTTTTTCCCATTTCAGAGCTCTCTCTGACGTCTGCTCAGTGTCCTTGTACTGCTCCGAGCTGCAAGCAGTGGCCACAGCATCCTGCTGCACAAGTGAGAGCTGCTCTGCCTGCATCCTTGGGAAGGAGCTCCATCTGCTGAGCCAGTGGCCCAGGCTGAAACTCAGGGAATGCTGTCGCACTCCTCATGAGTACCGGTCATCAGGCATCTCCTGGGAAACACCGAGTCTGTCAGACCCTGCTGCATCACGATCAATGCTTGTGAGGAGCTCCAGGGCGTTTTTGAGGTGCCTTCCACTGATGAAGAAGCAAACCAAGCAGATGAGGTGAAAAAAGGTCTTTATGGGCCATAGTAGAAGGGGAAGGTTGCCTTCACCTCAGGCAGCTCTGAGTGAAGTCACTGAGCTGGGTTCGTGCCTGGTGAAGGAATAAGACAGGAAGGCACCTGGGTCTGAGCTGAGCTTTCTCCCACTTACACTCAGGCTCAGTTGGAGGCTCTGCTTGGAGAGGGAGCCCTTGGGAGCTGCCTGCAATAGCATAAAGATAAAGAGGCTCAATAGCTTGAAGGCTCTGACCTAGGAAAGGAACCATTCTCACTTGCTCTTTTCTTGTGAGAATGAACCAGACATCTACCATGAGCATTAAATGCTCCAGGCAGGTCTTCGAGGGACACTTCAGGCTCTGCCTGGGGTAAACCAACTACCCTGCCAGGGCAAGGGGTCCTGGGCAATTTATCCCCCACCTGCCCCCGCAGGAATTCTTATGGCATTGATGCACCTGCTGTGAGAGATGAGGCTCTCAGGCAGGCTGAGGGCATTTGCTCTGGTCTCCAGTCAGTGTCAGCCTGCTGTTCACATGGGAGCAGGGCTGCAAGGATAATATCTAACCCAGGAATTTCTAGAGATGCTGCGTTATCCCAAACCAGGTCCACTTCCTGGCCACAGGAGAGTTTTGGTATGTAAAAATCTTTTTCCTTCTACAACCCTTCTTGGAGATACAGGGTCTTTAGTATTATTAGATAATTATCCTAAACTTTTGATCCCAAGTGCTTCTCTGTGACCAAAGGTTTCACTGCAGAGACAACCACCCCTCAGCCTGCCTCAGCACTTGCCCAGCTTCTAACAGGGCAATGAAGGTCCATCTTCAAAGCAGATGTGGATGAAGGAATGAATCATGATTAGTGTCAGGCAGCAGCCAGAGGGTTGTGATAGGGGTCTTACTCCTGAAACTCAGCCTGGTCATGAACAAGAGAGACTTCCCTGGGTTTTCCAGAAATTGCCCTGCATCACCAAAGCTGATCCTTTCACAAGCACTTTGAACCAGGCACCCAGATGGAAAAACCTGCAAAAGGCTAGACAGATTAAAAGAAAGCTAATGAGCATTTGCACCTTACCCAAAAGAGGTTACCCAGGGAGAGAGAATGATTTCATCCCTAAAATACCATACAACTGGAGAGTCCCCCAGAGCCCCAGCCCTCCTCACCCAAGGGACCTGGTGTGATTTTTTCCATTCCTGTCCTGGAATGACAATGAAGGCACAGGACTGAGATCAGATTTTAAACCATTTGCTGATGTCTCCACTATCATACAGAATCTTGTTGGCTCCAAGGGTGGGGTGAAAGCCTAATGGATGGCTGTGCCATTCCTGAGCATCCCACAGGTTTTAGGCTAGCAAAATATTTGTCTCCACTTTCTCTCCCAGCTGCTGTGTGCTGGAAAGCAGTGCTTGTCCCACACCATATAGGTCTGTATTTGACTGTCTGGTGAGTGACCCCTGTGTTTGAAGATGTGGTGGGTAATATCATGTCCCCATCAGGAGATGAAGTTTCACTTGATCATCATTCTGATTTAATCCAGCATAAGCTGCAGCATGATGAGAAAAAATAATGAACACATCAAAATTGACGATGGAACCAAGAACGAGGCTGCTTGCTGTATGGGACACAGGTCAGCAAGGACCATCTGATGTGGAAATTATGTGACTGAGAGCCAAAAATTGTGAGACTATCCTGCTCCACATGGGAGAGACCACAGCTGGAAAGCAGCTTTCCTCGGGGCAGCCCAGGAAAATCTGTGGAAATGATTTGAAGAAAGCATCCCTGTGCATAAGGCTACGCCACAAGCAAACCAATGCATCATGAAGAATTAGCTCTAAGGCTACAGAGCAATTTTATATGCAAATTCTTCCTTGACAGAATAAGAAATAAGTGGTGTCCTGAAACCTGAAAAATCTCAGTGGCTGAAGTTCAACTAATTCATTTGGGTCTGTGCTGACACATCACTTTTAGACTGATCACTTTTCTCCAGGGCTTAAATATGATGTTGGTTTCTGGGTTAGGCTTTCCTCAATCTGGTGCTAGTGGGTGGTTCAGTGGCAGCTTGAACATACTGTATCTCATTCAGGGATTGACAAAGCCAGAAAAAAAGGATATGACTGGATACAGTGCTAAGTCACATTTCTGGATGGAGCAATTCTCCAGACTGAGCAGATCTCCAGATGGACCAGACCTCTGGTCCAGTGCCTCAGGGTAGGGTGGCAGGCAGCAAGGAGAGCAGCTGAGTTCTATGCTGTGGCATCCCTCATCATCCTTGATGCCAGACAGAGGTGATGGCACCAGACCCACAGGACAGCTGAGCAGATATGCTTCAGGACATCACATTGGAGTGGGGCACCAGCACATGCCCTCTAAAAGAAAAGATGAAGAATTTTCCATCCTTCCCTTAGGACAAGGAATTGAATACACCTTAATAGCAGGTGAGAGCGGTAATCTGAAGCAAGAAGAAGCCTTCAAAAAGCTGGAATCACAGCCTGGGGAATAAAACACCTGGATTTCTTAAAGGCTTCACACAGTATTTAAGAGGCCCCAAGAGGAACAGAGGGGACCCAAAATGAGAAGGTGAGTTCTGGCAAGGTTGAAGATCAGCAGAAAGAAGGGAAGTGACGGGAATGCAGGCATGCTCATTCTCCCCACAGAGGTGACAGGGGCCTGCAAAGGGTAAAATCTGAGCTGCCCACCACACTGAGGCAGGAGATGTGCAAAACACACCGGAATTGGGAAATCCTGAGCTGAAAATGGCAGGAAAATATCAGGGGACACGCTTACTATTTTCTTAATTTTCCTTTGGCACCCTCTGTAGGTCCCTGCTGTAGTCTGACACCCCCCACACCCCTCTCATTGCCTGACCAATCCTTCCCACACCAACACTGCAGCAAAGACCCCTGGCAGACGCACCCCATACCCCAACTCCACCTGGCAGGAGGAGGATGTCTTCCTGACACATAGAGGGAAGGCCTTTCTGTGTGTTAAAAAGCAGCTGTGATCCAGTGGCTTGGGAGAAATCTGAGATTTAGGAGCTCAGAGACAGACTTCATGGCTTTGGATGGATCACAGCCTCTACATGTCTCAGTTTCCCTTGTGTGAAATGGACAGAAGGGCCAGGAGAAGAAACACTGGAGATGTACCATCTCCCAGAGTCAGAGCAATAGCAGGATCCATAGTAGAAGAGAACAGTGATCTTTTCACCACAAATTTGCTGTGAGGCTTTCCATCCAATGAGAAGACACCTCCACTCTGAGCTCCAAGCTCCCCTCCTCCACTCTGAGCTCCAAGCTCCCCTCCTCCTGTGGGAGAGACACACTTGCTCTGCAAACACTTGCTTGGCAAAAGCAGTGGAGAGCATTTGTATTTTCAACACCAGTCACACAGAAGAGAGTTTAACATCTGTGCTTCATAAATTAAAAATCATGATATTTAGTGCAACTTCACATTTTCCCACGGGGAAACAAACAAACAAATAAAAAACAACAAACACACCAAAAAGAAAACAACAACAAAAACACACACACACACAAAACCCAAACAAATCCACACACAACAACAGCAAAAACCCAATAATCCTAAAGATATAAGTTACACGGTAATTTTCTTGAATGCAGTGCTATGGCCAGTGGGGAGCACCCTCTCCAGGGCAAGGACTTATGCCAACCCTTAAGTTTGTTTGGTTGTAGGATATGCCTTGCTATATTCACATCCACTTGGGAAGAAGCTGGTCTGGTTTGATGCCAGATCGCCTCTCTGAGAGGGAGAAAGCTGGGAGACATTATCCCAGGGATTGGCAAAGAGGGATCTGTACCTTGCATGGATGCCAAAGCTGTGCTGTTTTAATTTGACAGCTTGGCCATTAAATGAAGCACCTCCCAGCTCTCTAAATGACTCCTGGTCTCTTGGCCAGAGCTGGGAGTTGTGACATTGGTGCCATCCAGCACTGGACCTCAAAAGTAAAAGTGAAGCCATCACTTTTATATGTTTTTATGCAAAAGGGTTAGTGACATACCTTGG
This sequence comes from Ceryle rudis, assembly GCA_033439905.1. Classification (NCBI taxonomy): domain Eukaryota; kingdom Metazoa; phylum Chordata; class Aves; order Coraciiformes; family Cerylidae; genus Ceryle; species Ceryle rudis. The sequence goes on from JAAGNO010001908.1 coordinate 11,278, forward strand.
TGAAAATGACCCCAGTGAGCAGGTGGGACAGACCAGTGCAAAGAGGATGTGTCTGAATAGGAGCATCCCACTAATAATATCATAACTCTGGCTTCCTCACCACCGTTTTGCCCAACAGCCTTCGCTGCTGTCCCTCAGGGAGGGATGTGTGTTTTTTCCCCTGTGCAGACCCCAAATTGATGAATGAAAAGTCAAAACTGACCCAAGCAACCCTCAGGGCAAGCATCAGGGCAGATCCACAGTGTGACCCTGCTCCACAGCCAAGGAGTTCAGCTCCCCCTTCCATCACCCTCTGTCTCCAGAACCACCCTCGGCTGGTTTGCGAGGTTTTATTTCCTCAAAGACCTTTAAGTTGCTTAAATTCATTTCGATGGGAATATTTCTCCCTAAAGAGAAAACGACCTTGTGACAGCACGGCCAAGTGCACGGATTCAGCAGACATGTCCCAAACCCCTCCCGAACTTTGCCTTTTCTTGCCAGGCCAGCCCTGCATCCTCCTCTGCTCCCAGCGCTGGTGAAGGCAGCTCGCCAGCCTGCTTAGCATTCAGCTCTCATTGCTGGAAGCAACTGTAGCTGTTAAGGAGCCGAGTTCAGCGCCTGTGAGCATCTCAGTCCAGTGTCCCCCCATCCTGGCTCGTCATATGATTTCTCCTAAGGGATAACTGCCGAGCAGGACTGCGTCTCAAAGCTGATCCTTTGCTGATAAGCCAGCTGCCAAGTCTCCAGCACTAGACAAAAGAGTTTTTCTCTTTCCAGCAGGTTTTTCTGCTGTGAATGACAGAGGAAGGGGGGAAAGCAAGCTACCTAGCACTCCTCGTGGGCGAGAGACTTCGGGGGCTCCTTCCCCCTCGCTGTGCTGTCAGGCCATGGAGCTTTTCAGACTGAGCCTGGGCTGTATTTGCCTCCTTCCTTGGCTTGAGGGTAAGTTTCTCCTCCTTTGGGGTAGTTGGAAAGTGGGACGTGAACTGCCCCCAAGTTTTTAAACTGCTTTCCTGCTGAAATGTTGCTTGGGCAGCAAAGCTCTGAACTCACCCGCCGTAGAACAAAAGCCTACAGGCACATATCAAGGCAGCATTTAAAATTGGATTAAACGCAGGGGTTCAGGGGAGTGATGGACAGGCTGGCAAGGTGTTGGGTTGGTTTTGCCAGGGACACCATGGCATCACGCTGTCTGCTTTTATAAAGTGCTTTTAGGCTGCTAAAAGTATCAGATGAATAAACCTGCTCTGGGGTTGAGGGAGGCACTAAGTGACCTCCCAAACACTCTGTTTGCTCTTTACCCCAGCTGCTCCTTTGCAGCAGAAGTGAGCAGGCTTTGAGCATGCTGGCAGCATGGAAGAGAGTGGTGAGAAGGGGAGCAGTCCTTGCATTAGTCCTGTTCCCATAGTGGTCAACTGAGAGTAGGATGTGCTGGGAAGCTGCAGAGTCTGCACCGCTCATCTCTGTGGAGTGAACTTGGTAGTGGCTCATATTTACATTCATCTGCTTGCTGAGGTGACTCAGATCCTGTATTCTTCCCCATACATAGGAGTATTTTGAATCCAAGCAGCCTTGTTTTTGACATGCATGGATAGGTCCTGCCGAGCATCATCCTGCAGAGCCTGAGTGGTGCAGCCCAGGAACAGCCACCCAGGAGCAGTGCAGCCCACCCCACCCATCCCACCAGGGGCAGTGGGCAGCATCTGTTTTCCTTAAAAACAGGCAAAGCCTCTGAGCTAATAGGTAATTCCTTTGCCTTTATGCCTGGGATGCTGGGGTGAAAGGGGCTCATATTAATAAATTCCTGAAGTGCTTCAAGGCTCAGTTCAGACTCTGAAGCTGCAAGGAGGACAGCCCTACACTTTTACAGGTTACTTGCTCGGGACTTTTCAAGCTCCCTAGACCAGAGGATTACAACTATTTGTGCTGTACAACTGGGATGTTTATTCCTTAGAAATAAACTTCAGACTGGCAGCTCTGACCACCTACTTTCCATACTCTGTTCCACAACCTCTAGGTTCATGTTCTCCGAGCTGCTTTGAGCAGCCAGTCCTCAGTTTGCTCTACAGCCAGGTCAAAGGAGAGGTTTGTGCTCCTACAGATTTCACTTCTGCTCCATCTACTGCTGGTTTTTGCATCTCAAATCATTCTGATTAAAGTAAATCTAGTGAATTGAATGTCTTGGTTTTTAAAGGCCCAGGCTGAGGGTATGTCACTGTACTGGTGATGGGTGAGGATACATCTTTCTAACATTACAGGAGATATGGTTAGGACCTGGAGGTGACACCGTGGTGGGACACCAGGAGAGCAGAACAGCCTTCAGGGTCTTGCTCTTTCTCTTGCTCTAATACAGATCTTGTCCAGAATTAGAAGAAAGTAGTTCTTTACTGCTGCCACACAACAGGAGCACCATGGCTATGTTTTATTAGTAAATTAAGAGGAACGCAGGACATTTCTGCAGGACATTTCCAGTGAAGAGCTTTTGGTGCAATTGCATGATCAGCCACTGCATTTCAGCCAGACCACTAATAAAACCGCAACTGTTTTGCAAGAAAGGAATTTATCTTCCCAATACCTGGAAATGTCCAAAGCAAGCTCAAAGAGCAGAGTGCAAACATGTTCTTGCTTGGGCCTGATCTACCCCTGAAGCAGTGTCTCCCCACCCCACCCTGCCTGGGGCTGCTGAGTTTTAAGGCTGCCAGCATCACAGAGGTGCTCTCTTTTGACAGACATCAGAGAGTCTGGCTTCCTGCTGGAAACTGGAAATCCTAGAATTGCCTAAACTGGTTCTGACAGAGGTTTCATTGGAAAGTCCCTGCAAACAGGGAGGGAGTTGAAGTGTTTCCTCAACGAGTCAAGTCTAACAGTAATCCAGTGAGGTACAACGGGTGGTGGGAAGTTGTGTATCAGCAGGATCTGTGCATATACAAGCAGAAAGAAAACTGCTGAAATAATACTGCATTTATCACTGTCTCTCTATTCTCATGCACTAAGTGTGAGGCTGGTGGTGGCTCTGCTTGGCATCCTGGCCTGATCTCATATCTCAGGGGTTGCTCTCCTCCCGCACCAAGCTCATGTGCAAGGCTGCCTGCTCCCTGACCCCTCGCTCCTCTTTCCTAAGGCAGCCCTAAGCATCTCAAATTGAAGATGAAGAACAGCCAAGCTTATCTGATACTTCTCCTCCCCCATATTCTTTTCCAGCCTCCAACTATTTTCTGCTTGGGGGATTTCCTGACCCTGGTGGTTTAACTCTTCAGTAGCTATCAGATCTCCTCCCTTGACTTGTGCAGGCTCTCTCTGGCAGCAAGGATGCACAGCTGCTGGGTGCAGACCCACCTGCTGTATGCTGTGAACCTTCCCTTGGTGCACCTTTTATCATCTGGGATCATTCCTTGACCAGTCAGTCCCATACTCTCCAGGCCTCCCTGGATTTTACAGACCTCCATGATATACCCCCAGGGACTGGTGTTCCCCACATGCATCAGCTTTCTGTTGACTTCACCAACCTCTCTTGCTTCCCATTATTCATGCACGTGTATTTCCATTCCAAAACCTTCCTTCTTTTCCCATGGCTCCTCTGACCCCTTGGAGACCTTTGCTGAGATACTTTGTCAGAAGTGGACATTGCAGTAACATGGAAAGCCATGCAGCCTTGTTAGTCAACCAAAAGCAAGATATTATTAAGAAAGTAGCAGTGGTTGGGCAAAACCACAGCCCAGTGTGGTTGCCAGAAGCAGCAGCTGGGAAATACTCTGGGAGAGACATGTTAAACTGGAAAATAATGAGTGCAAACCAAGTAGTATTTGCAGCCAGATACTTTCACTGACAAGCTGTTTGCCAGCAAATCACTGACGGTTTCCAGTAGGCTTTGTTCACTTCTCTATAAAAATGACACAGCTTGATAAGTGCTGATCTCCTGCCCAAAGTGATGGAAGTTGTGCTCCCATAAACCCAGAGCTCCCTGTTGCCAGGTAGATACTCACCTAGCTCTAGTTCTGTCTGTTCTGCTGGGCCCAATAAGCAGACATGTTTGCTTACCAGCAGGGACTCACCAGGCTCCATCTAACATCATCATCTTCACAGGTAGATTGGCCACATCCACTGACCTCTCACGGACATTTGTGTCTCTAAACTTTAATCCCAGTAAGCACAGTCCTAGGCTGAGGGAGGACTAAGGCAAAATAAAACTAATGTTGGCTCCAGTCAGCAGCCTGTGTTGCAAAAAAATACCTAATCTCACCTCCTGCCATGCTGGTCTTGGGCATGAAGTCAGGCAAATAGACAAAGGAGTGCCAATCTCACCGCTTCCCTGTGCACATCTGTATTTCCTGCCTTTGACCAAACACAAGTGAGTCACCACACCCCTCTTAAGACAGTGAGTGCCTTCCAGTTGAACTTGGCCCTGAGCTGGTCTCTGGCACAGGCAGCGGAGAGGGGCTTTCTCCCTTGGATGGAGGGAAATCTTTTCAAAAGAAGGAGTTACTGCTGGGCTGCATTCAAGTCTCTTCCTGCTTACTTATTCAAGGGCTTGTTTGTCCATACGTGACAGCAACTCAAGCTGCTTGCATCAGTAAGGTTCAGTGTAATGTTCCTACGAGAGACCTTCTAGGGTCACATCTTGCACTATGCTCCATCTGCAAGGGGAAGCCTCCTGACTTAACTGGGATCTTCGCTCTTCTGCTACTGCATCTCCTCATCAAGTCCTGACCCTCTGAAGGAGGTAGAAACAGTCTGCCGAACACAAGGCATCTCAGAAAGAGCTTTGACTCCTGTTCAGAATAGACATCTGTCTGAGTTTTCACTCATGGTAGGATATAGCAACTTCAGGCCAATGCAGCAAATGGCTTTTGCTGCTATGGCTAGTCACATGAAAGTTTCTTCTGCTTTTGTCTTTCTAGACTGCCTGGTTTTGTAGATGTGCTACAAAAGCCCCACTCCACATTGAGTTCTGAATTTGAATCTGAGTAAGGGATCTGGATAGAAAACCTGATAGCTCTGCATTACCAGTGTGAGGGCCAGTAGCAAGGGCAGGGGAGGTTAGATGCTGTGCTTGCCTGAAGGCAGAGGGTCTGATAATTGGTGCCCGTACTGAGTGTTGTCTGCATCACCACAGTGTAAGCAGCTAAACATGGCTTTCGCCAAAGTCTCTAGTTATTTTTCTTCTTTTGGGCTGGGGCTATTTCTGGTAGGAGCTGGAGTCCCTAGCTGGAGTTAGTAGAGAAGCCACAATTGCTGGCAGGGCAACTGAAGAGCATGAGAGTCTTCTAAACCCTCTTCTCACCTGATGCCCCTTGAACTGCTACAACAGTTTAACAAGACAAGAGGACCCTCAGTCCTGCGTCCCATGATATTCCAGGGGAAATTCAGAGGGACTTATGCAAGGAGGTAAACATATGTAAAGTATATGAGAATAGCATGGGTCAGTCTCCCTTGGTGCATGCTCCATAGAGAAGATAAAATCACCTACTGTGGTGAGCAGTGGAGGCAGATTAACCTGAGCAGGAAACTCTCTGGCTTGTCTCACCATAACTCAGGCTAAGGTACTGCTGGCTTCAAGGTTACTCAGCCATGTTGCATGTACCCCTAGCGCTGTTCTCACTTCGGGTAGAAGCAGCAGAGACAGCTTGGAGACATTTCTCCAAGCCACTCTTGCCACGGCCTGGGTGACTCAGGATGATCTGCTATTATTTGGTAATACTCAAGATGAGCCACATTTGAGAGCTCTCCTGAGCCATGGGATGTCTTCACCAAACAACACCTGGGAGATATGTCATGGCTGTCACAGATGGATGCTTGTCTTAAAAGGCAGGTAGGGGCAGGAAAAGGTAAATTCCTGAGTATGACTCAGCAGTTCTCCCTGCGGAAAACATCCAGTTGACAAGAGAAATTCAGCTAGTTAAAGGATTTTTCGAAGACTTAGGAACCCTGACAGGGAGGCAAAAGAGGCCAAAGACAATACTGAGGTTCCTAGGTGACCTGGAGTGTTTTAGGAACATGTGATCACTCAGCTCTGACTTTCCCCTTCCCTCTGCAAAGCCTTTAGAGGGAGCAACACATCCTCTAATGATTTGCAAATGTCTTTTAATCAAGACATCACAGGCACTGCTTAGAACTGTCAGAGACTTTCCCAGACAGACTGGGATTACTGGTAACTAAGGCTTTCCTGGTGGCATTACCTTAATTAGGAATGTTGCATGGCTTTTGCTCCTAATCCTACAAGGAACAGCACGTCCCAAGGGTGGCCATGCTGCGGAGAAGCAGGGGGCTATATTTGCTTACTTTTCTTTCTTGTAACCAGACAGAATGGCAGTGTCATAGGACAAATGAGCTGCCATAAAGTGCCATTGCTAGAAAATGTTTATTTTGTTCCTAAAAATACAAAGAGGCCAAAATGTTCAAACATAAGCAGCTCAAAGCAGGCATCTGTGGGTAAGGCTGGCATTTTCCAGGGACTCTGAATCCAACCATCCCCAGGGAGTACACTGGATGCTCTGCTTGCTCCAGGTTAACATTCCCAAAATGCTAGGGCTGACTGCCTTAGGGCTGATGGACAGTGGGACTTGGAAATGTTGAGAAAAAAAAGTCAATTAGTCATTTTGTCTCCTGAGTAAGGATTCTTGGTGCCTGATGTGTACCGCAAAGTAAATAAACTCCAGCTTTATTTGTGGGTCTACCCATTATGACTGTGTGGTGCATGTGCAGTGATTTCTGCCAGTTACCTGTATCTAACTGTAAATTGCTCACTTAGATAGCAACTTCTCAACCTCAAGAAAGCAATAATGTACAGGTAGAGAGTGGATGGTGAACCTGTATGATGGATGCATGCTCACATCTTGGTTGGCAAGTATCATGGGAAACGCCACAAGGAAAATCCAGCCCAGACCACAGTTTAGAAGGAAGGGTTATGGTCCAAGCTTTGCTGCTACCCTCCCATGCAATAACGAACGAAGCAGTGTTTCACTAGTCCTCTGTTCCCAAGCTGTAAAATGGTTGTTACACTTTTGGACCTCAAGCATAGCTGAAGTGAGGGTAAGGAGGTCAAAAATGAACTGATGTAAATGTAAGGACAAAGAGGACAGGACTGGAAAGGCTGAATGGATTATCGGTCTGGTGTTCACTTCAGACATGGTCAGGGAGGTCCTCATACGGCAGCCACTCTCTGCAGTATTAAGAATGTTATCAGACAAAATTGTCAACAGAGGTAGTTTTAGGGAAAGGAAAAAAAGATAAATAATCTATGGCATAAAGACCAGCCCATATAGCATTCACACTGAGTTACAGAAAAGTAAAGACGGCATTTTTTTAGAACTTCTAAGGGGTATGTAAACTATTACCTCAAGTAGCCTCAGCACCAAAGCACTGCACTATGGCAATTACGTCCATCTTAAGAGAGATCCTTGCACAGCCTGGGAAACTTTTACTTCAGCATCAGGTGAGTCAGTAGAAACAAAGAACAGAATATGCAGACAGATAAAGACAAGAAAAGTCAGTACATCTTTTGCAGGGGGGATGCCTGAAATCTATGATGGCATCAATGAGTACATAAATGTGGTGAGCTGATCTAGATATTGCGCTTACCTTTGAAAGAGGCTTTTGGTAAGATTTTTCCACCAAAGCCCTTAAGTTCCATTCTCATAGTGTGAGAGAGAGAGACTTAGTGCAAAGGCTGGAACAAAGAGGTGGAGTAAGTTGACAATGATAACAAAGATTGAAGGTATCAGAAGATGCCAACAAAGATCAAAAGGGGTGAATAATGAAGTAATTAAGTTTGCTGGTGGCACAAAATTATTAATAATCACAACTGGAGTTGACTCCGTGGAGCTGCAGAAGAAGCTTATGATACTGACTGAGCAACAAAACGGTTTTTGAACTTCGGGGTTGAAAAATACAAGGTAGTGTGCATGGGCAAAACCATTTCAATCATAAATATCCAGCAATGCTCTCTTAACTAGTTCATACATTTTAGGAAGGAGGCATTGACATCCTTGCTGTCTTGAGTGAGCCCTTTACTTGTCTGATTCTTACCCTCTTCCCCTGTTAGCAAATGCTAATGCCCAGGTCTGGAGACAGAATAATGGGCTCAGTAGATGTTTTATCTGACCCAGCACAGTTCTCGTGTAGCCCTGTTACATTTTTATGCAGCTCTTAAATAATTACTTTGGAAATGTGTTTCTCCCAGTTAAGGTGAAACAAAGAGGATCGTGGATTCCAGGTCCTAGAAAAAAACACAATGTGAGGATTGTATTCATCCTTTTGGATTTTCTAACAATTATGAGAGATTATATCTCAGACATTTCTCCTGCCTTTGGAAGCTGGCAGAAGCTCAAGACCAAGGTGCATTAAACCACACCCTTCCATCCTGCCCCCTGTAAGGGATAAAGAAGACAGGACTCATGGGCTGTCCACAGATCCCACAGAAATTTAATTTCCATTTGGACACATGGGCTTCGAAGGAATTACCTGGATGGGTGGCTATCACAGGCCCACAAAACTCAATATCCCAGTGCAGACACATCCATCCTCATCTCAGAACTGGTGCAGCAGTCATACCATGGTTTCTGTCTGCCTCTCCCCATGCATTCAGGCTCAGCAGAAAGCCCTGAGCTCTTTCCAATTAACAATCCCCAGGCACTATTAACCTATCAAACCCCAAGAATTTCCTGAGAGAAAACACAGTTCTTTTAGCTATTGTTCATACCCTTGGTATTCTGGCTTCTGTTTGTTTACACTGTCGTTAGTTTTTTCAGGTACTGAGCCAAATACTTGCTGCCAGGGAAAAGTATTGTTCTTTGCTTTGGGAGGGGAAACTGCAGGAATAGATGTTTAGATAAACATCGGTGTTCTTGTCTAACATCACTTTTCAGTCTCCTCTTACTCTTTATGCTCAATACTGTATTCTTATGGGACTTCAATAGCAGTGGCTCATGGGGAAAAGAGATTGAAAAAGTCACTGCTAAGGCTGGGAGTTACCACAAGTTAATTGTAATTAAAATGACAGGTTTCTCAGAGTGTAGAGAAACATGAAACTTTTATTTTTATCCCTCTGTTTTATGCATAAAATACACAGCAGAAGGCACAGACGCATCAGTGACAGATGGTTGAGTGTTTAACATTTTGCTCAGGATGTTCACAGGCCACACCTGATGATTTTGCACTGAAAACAGGGGCATTTGTCCTGCTAACAGGATGATATCCATCCCGCATTATCAGAGATGTTGGGAGCCATTTTTGTTAAAAGCAACAAGCAATTACAGAAATTGCTTCAAACTGTGTGTCTGTTGTGGGGCAGCTCTAGCATCTCTGTTACAAAAGGATCTTTAAAAATGGTATCTTCATGCCTAGGGAGCACAGACCAATGTCAGGTGTGATAAATCCAAGTTTATTTCAGTACTTACATGAGCTGTGTCAGACAAGGACTTCCAGACTTATGATGGGATATTCCAGCATTGCTGTAACATCACCAGAAGCCACTTAATGGAAACAGTAGCCCAAGGTGGCCTAATTTGCCCCAGATGAATAGTACCCGGGGAATTCAGGTGTTTCTGCTGCTTTTTTATAATAAAGTTTTGATCCAGATAGGGGCAGAAAACCCCCAAACCAATTACTTTGGAGGGGGGGAAGGATTGGTACCTATTTAAAGCTATAACCAGTTGATATATTAAATTAAATATATATAGGCAGATATTTCATAACACTACAACCTTTGAAGGACAGTGAGTTCTTCCCCATTAGTTACCTGGGTTACTTATGTAATTGTTATTTTTCTCTAGCATTACTCCTGGATAAGTGCACACCCTATATTTTTTAAAAAATGTCATTCTGGGGAATTAGGGTGCTGAAGGAAACGTTTATCTAGGCAGGGCTATCCAGGAAAGGATGTGTGGGTGACACCTCCCCTTCCCCAGGGCATTTAAAATGTTTGGTGCTCAGAAGATGCACTGGCCTCGGACATGCACAGTACTAAACCGTGCTCTGATTGTACCACAGTAGCAGAGGGACAAGGCTTCCTCATAAGGAACACCCGGCTGGAAAAGTGCATTCGTGTCTCCCACCACAAGACCATCAGGCTGACTGATTGCAAGGCGCAATCCCAGAAGCAGCAGTGGAGCTGGGATCCTGCCACCAGGACCATTATCAACCTTCAAACAAAGCAGTGCTTGTCAGCCCACAAGATGCAAGAGTATGCCCTAGTCAAGCTGGAGCCCTGTGGGGACTGGGAACGCCAGGTGTGGTCCTGCACCAAGAAGGGACACTTGACTCTGCAGAGCTTGGGTTTCCACCTCAGCACCAAGGAAGAAAGCCACAAGGTCTTTGTCTCAAAGGAGAAGGACAAATTCAGCAGATGGAAGACTTTAGCAGATGAAACCATCTGTGCTGCTGCCTGGACAGCAGCTCCTAGGCCCAGCAAACCAACGCAACGAGCTGTAGACACACGTGTGTGGATCTATGAAAGTAAGATGAGGTAGATTTAGCATCAGATACCATCTAACCTTACATGTCATCCAAGCCACCTAACACCAGGTTAGCATCCATCATTCTAACTCATGTTCACTTCAGCCCCATCTGGAGAGGTACCAAATAGCTCCAAGTCAGCCCAGCTACTTGGTACCACCAGTGTCCAGTAGTTGCTGTTCAGTGTTTTCCAGAAAGCATGCAACACCACACGGGATCAGGTCTCTAAACCCCAGCTGCGTTTCTGATGACAGTCAAGTCAAGTACTTTGGAAAGTTCATCTAAATTGGTGCCCAGAGCTAAGAATAGTTGGAATTGCTTGAGCCTCCCAAACCCAAAACAACCAAGGAAGGCCCATAAAGTCAGGTGCTTAAGGTTTTGGAGGGACTTTTGGTACTTTGTACATTGAGATGTCATCTTTGGTAACAAGAATACTGGAGGCAGCTGAAAACCTCTTTTAAACCTGTATGAATTATTGAGAAGCAGCTATATTTGAAATCAGAAATTGTTTTTTCAGTTTCTAAGCAATACATTACAGTTATCTCCTGCCAGACCCCAACAATGCAATGAAACCAGGGGTTTAACCTTCATCCCATGCTCTCATGATCCTCAAAAGTGAACTTCACTCCTGGTGTCTGATGTAACCGTAGAGTCTGGTGAACACAGAAAGTAGTAGTAGGCAGTTAAAGCAATGCCCTCTCTTCGCATTAATAAAACATGGAATATGACACCAACAATTAAAAAAAAAATCTGGTTTAAGTTATCAGTTTCACAGCCTTGACCTCTGCTAAAAAAAATCTGATCTGTGCCTGCATGAGTGTTCACTATTCTCTGCCTAGACTGGACACTAAAAGGGAAAACTTCCTGTTTCTGTCATAGTTTTAGGTGTTGAACACCAGGCTAACAGACACCAGGTATGGTCATTGCACCAGGATGTGACTGACATAATTTGTCAGATGGCTGGTGAAGCCCATTGTCAGCCACTGACATTTCATGGTCCAGTCTGTTTCCCTCTTTCATTTAGTCCCTTATGAGAAGGAAGGCAGTTTCAGAACTTTTCTTGTGAAGTTGTCTGCAGAACTGAGACCTAAAGATTACACTCAATGCCTCCTCTCATCCTCTCTCCTCTCACTTCTTCCACTCCATGGACCAGAAAAGAGCTGGCATTCAAAATGACTGTTCTGTGTTTTTTCACTCTGCAGGTGATGAAGTTCCCACTCTTCCTCAGGGGAAATTATTTCCCTTACATGAGGCTATTCCTTACCTTAAGGCTTGACAGCCCAAATGAGATTTTCAGCTTTGCAGAAATGAGTAAGAGAAAATGTGATGTGTCTGGTTAGCATAAGCAAATGGATTATGAATATAACCTTTTGACATACAGAGACTATAACTAATTTGAAATAAAAAGAGCTACAATAGCTTCTTTGGCTGTCATGTGCAGGTAAGACAGCCTTTTTACAGAGGATTTTAACCAACTAGAAGGTTAACATGTAATTATCACAGTAGTCACCAGTGTTAGTGTTTCTTTAACATGAAGGTAAAAACAGCCAATACAGATTAGATACCATAATAAGCTAGTTAAATATAGTCTAGGAAATGCGTGGAACATTCAAGATATGGGAAAAAGGCATGTGAAAAGGGCATTTGCATTCCCCAAGGCAATGTTCCTGGCAGCCCAGGGCTGCCTTGGAGCCAGGCTCCCCAAATAAGGCTGTGAGGGTAAACACAGAGCAGGCTTTGCATCAGGTTGTGCCAGTTAGCATGTCTTGTGCAAACAGATAATTTTCCTATCAACTCCATAGTTCAGAGTCTACTGGAGGGAACCCCTGACTACTCAGCAATAGCATCAAAGTCCTATGGATTTGTTTGGGCCTTTCTCATCCAAGTGTCAGTTGACCATTGACAGAAAGCATCCATGTACCGAAGGATGCTTGCACCACAGAAAGGGATGGGGTTGGGATAAGCAGTGGGTAGCCTTGCAGACATGGGTTTCTTAATCTTGCCACATGCATCAGTGCAGGAGGGGGGTGATTACTGCTGCCACATGATTTCCCACAAGCTCCCCTCTAGCAGTAGTGGCTACCCTACATACCCTACTTCTGCAGCAATATTGGCAAGGCAAAGGATGACATTGAGCCTTGCAAGAGGTATGGACTGCTTACCACCCTTTTGATCCCATTTATTCATCTGCTGTGTTGGCAGTATCTGTGATGCTTCCACTCACCCCTTCCTCACACCTCATCCTTTGACAGCAGGTGTCGCACATACTTTTTAGAACAATCTTTGCTTTGGCTGTGCTTTCCATCTTCAGAGGTTCATTTCATCCTTGGAATCTGTGAGAACTGAAAGCCCCCGATACACAGGAGGAGGTGATTGCTATTGCCTCATGTCCTATTCATCTACCAGGGTAGAGGACTAACACAGCAGGGCTGAGTTCTCTTCACTTGCTGGGCACTAAGCATCTCCAGGTTTCGGCACAAAAAGTTAATGATAATCACACATAGCTTTGCTTCATTTCCTTCCAAGCTAAAACCATCGATTCATCAAAGATTGGTGCTGTGGACAGAGAATCTTCTGTGAGCTTGACTGCCCTACCTCTGGCTAACAAATTTAACAGCACAGTATCTCCCGCGAAGACCAAGCAGGCATACCTCCCAGCAAATGAGGGTGAGCGCTTTTCCAAATGCATATTTGAGAATAGCAGGAAGGAAAGTGTGGGTGGCATCTAGAGATTACTCAAGTGTTTTCAGTGGTGGTTAATTGAGTACTTCTGAAGAACTTCCATGTGTACCACTGAGTGGTTCAAGGCTTTGCTCTTACACAACATGTTGAGAAGTTTGCCTTGGCAAGTAGATCAGTGGTATGGCCATAGTCTTAACCTGGAGGAACATCCATCAGATGTTCTAGGAGATAAAGCATCTGTGGTTGGGGAACAAGTAAGTTTCCTCTTCCCTCCTGGATCCATACGAAAGGGATTTGTGGTTACAGTGAAGCCTCAGGAGAAAGTTGGAGCTTCCTCCAGTCCAGCAGAGGAAGTTGCTAATCTGAGTCTTTCTGCTTCTTCCCCCAGATGCATCCCACAATCACTCTAAAAAGCACCATGGAAATAGAGGAAAAAATGCTGGGGCCAGGCTTGCAGGTAGGTCCAGGGATCATCCAGAGGAGCAAGAGACCAGGTGGATGAAGGTTTATCAGTGCCCCTGTCCTTCCCATCATAGAGAGTTGCATTCCCCTGAGTTCTGCTGAGGATTCTTAGAAGGGACTGAGGGCACCAAGTTACCTGTTAGAAAAACTCCTTCTTATAGGTAAAACAAATTTCTCCCAGCCTGGATTACAGAAGTAAGTAAAAGCATGCAAATACCTTGTCCCAGCTCACCAGGAGAAACAGATAACCACTAGCACTGGAGCTTTCCCCCAGACCTTCTTATTTTGTATTAGAGAACTGCAGAGTGGAGAAGCATGAATAGTAATTGTCTTCCTAGCAAGAAAGCAAACCTTTTTGTGGCCAATTTCAATAGAGGGATGTCATGCAGTGTAAAGCAATTGTAAGATGTTGATTTTATGGACAAAGCACTTTCCCTGTTATCTGATAGTCTTCAGGGACATTACAGGTGGGTTTTTTTGTGGCAATTTGGGCTATTGCATAAGAATGGGAATGGGAACAGCAAACACATGATTGCTTTCTGTGGTATGCTTTCAGGCACCAACTGGAAGACAGCCATGCTGGTCCTCAGTCCCTTGGCATTCATACTGGGATTAATAATACTGACACTCAATGTTCATTACAACAAGTAAGTGAGATTCAGGTTCATTCTGTTTGCCACTTCCCTGTCCAGCCTTTCAAAGCAAAAGTCTTGATCTTGGCACCCTTCCCAGTCCCACACCTGAAGTGTCTAGCTCTGAGCGTGACAGGATAGATGGCTCTGCTCACCTATGATGTCACCCTTGAGGATTTCTCCTCTCTGCCACCCTGTTTCCCCCTCCCACTCACTATCCCATCCACGCACCATACCAGCTAATGCTGGCTCCTCCTCTCCTACACACCTAGTGTTGTCCCTGAAGGTTTAAGGAATATGGGTACTGTGGTTGCTGAACAAGCTGACATTGAGAAGCAACTGGGTGACAGGCAGATAGAGTTACATATCATCTTCTCTCTTCTCCTAGGAAGAAGAAGATCCTCTCTGCTCTGAAGAGCTCCCCAGCCAATAGCAGCAGAGCTGACTTACGGGAGCCATCTCCCTTACGAAGAGGTCCCCAGCCCTACCTTCCACCATCTCGCTCCCCTTCCTTGAGGCATGGAGAGATCCTCATTGAGTGGAAAGATGGGACTGTCACTCCTCTGTTTGATAATGCAAATTATCAAATGGACTAGCTCGAAATAACGGGGCTGTTGTTCCATTTTGTGTCACCATTCCCACCAGGAAGATTGCCACCATAGCCAATCTCTTCCCTAGCCTTGCTGTTTTGACAGGGAGCTGTAAGCGCTGTTTGTTTTGAGGGTTTTTTTAACACTTGAGAACAATCTCCTTGCATAGCACGAGGTTGAAGCAAGCAGAGCAGATTGTTTGGTTTGTATAGGCACACGCTGCTTAGCTCTTCCAGGGTGGATTTAACCTGTAACAAAACCCAGATTTAGCTAAATGAAGCTGAGACTCTCGCTAGATGTAACTGTCCATTGCCCTGAAATTCTACAGTTACTGCTGAGCATATGAGAAAGTAAGTCCTTGGAGACGAAGGTGCAAGGTGAAAACCAGAAGTTCTGATGATCCTTAAATCCTTTTTAAGATAAAACTAGCTGCCAACAGACACAGAAGGCTGTCAGTTACTTCGTCAATGTGAGAATATAACTAATAAGAACTGCCTTCAGGACTGAAAAGATTAGTCTCCTCCTGTTACCTGCCAAAATATTCTCCCCACTAAGTTATCAATTAAGTCACAGCAAGTCATTTTTCCAGCTTAAAAGGTAGCACCCCATGGTGCTCTCTGCATCAGAGGAAGAGGCCTACTGAGACAGTATCTGTCTCTCAAAATATTTCCGTATTTAGGGTGCATTAGATTTTATTACAACACACACTGTCATTCTTTATGTAAATGACAAGTAATGCTGGTAATGCTTGTCAGGGATATTAAATTACTCAGCGATTTTACAGCAGCGTCAGCCTCTGTTTCCCTATAGTCTTATGGAATAGTCAATGAACAGATATACTGCTCCGACCTAGAGCACTAATAGAGCAGGTTTTTTTCTAGAAAGGAGTAAGGCACCATTTTCAGCCTTTGCACTTCTTGTGTGAATATAATTACCCGTGACCATCACACTCAGTCCTGGTCTCTTCTCGGTGAAACTTGCAATGTCTTAGCGCTTTCCCACAGTTCCTGAATATATGCTTTCCTTCCCTCTGATCTTGTGATGATGTAAATTGTAGTCACAGCTATAAATCAGGAATTATGCGGAGAAACACTAACACTATGAAAAGTATGAGCTGCATCAGTGTACTTGTTCAGCAGAGCAAGGGAAACCATATTCTAACCTGCCTCCTACTCAGACTTAAAGAACACTTTTCACCGTACATAAATTAATTTGTTGTGCTTTTTCAGTGGAGCATGAACTTCTCTGCAGTCTGAGATTATTTAATCTAAGAGAAAAGTAAGGTTTCTAGGGAATTTCAAGTCTTTGATTTTCATTTAATTATTTTATTTTTTCTTTTTAAACATAGATCCACAGCCTGGTAAAAAGTTGTCTGCCATGAGACATTATTATGAGCAAAAACTTAGCTGGTCTCAAGAAAACAAAATACAAAACTTATCGGTTCAGGGCATAAAAATCATAGAGATTGGAAAGAAATTTCTTCCCCAGGCAGATCATTCCGTAGTTAAATACCAGAGGGTTTCCCATACACTCCTTGAGAAAGTATTCTACTAGCAGATATGTGCAGAGGAAGAACTCTTTCTTCACCAGCAAGCAATGAACACAAACACCACAGAATTGAATTCTGACTTTCCAATATTTCCACATTAAAACAATTCCAAAGCCTTCTGGGCCAAGTTTTCAAATGTGTAAGCATCGTTTTGCACACAAAATTTGTGGGAATAGTCTGTACATAAATCACTCAAAATGCACACACAGTGCCCCACCCATGATCACAGTTACATCCCTTGTACCTTTTCCTACCACAGTAAAGATGGTCACCTTTGAAATTTTCTCCGAGGAGCAGAACACTGTGTATGCAGTGCCACCATTACAATGGAAATACTCAGTCAGAGATCAGCTACCGTCCAAAGCAGCAAGGGCTTTTGCTTACTATTGCTGAATGGGTGGAACAGATGACTTGTTAATTACTCTCTACAATTCATACTTTCTATGCTAATCTCGTTCATAAATATGAAGGCAGTTTACATTGTTTACATAGAAGTGATTAAGTGGTAGCTCAAACAACAATGAAAAGACTGTGAAGCAGCACAGACTTCTAACTGTTTTCTCCCCCTCTCTTTTACTCGTCATAATCTTTTAGTTATTTCTCACTGGTTTACCTACATTAGATGCTAGAGACCAAATTTTCGCTCTTAAAAAGCATGTCAGTCAAACACCCACCAGGAAAGACTCCAAACCAGCTGATTCTGCCTTAGGGCTGTACTTAATGACAGTAGGAGACACCTTCCATCCTCTGCTTCTAAAGCCAGCTGAAAAACACTCAGAGCAATTGCACAGCGTATGTGCTGTCCATGTCCTGCCACCACCTGAAGGCAATGCTTGTCAGTGTTCATAATCGAAATAAAACATGACTGTACAGTGGAAGAGCACTGAAACTGTTTATGTGTATCTATACATATTAAAAGCCTCCTTAGAGCACATTCTTTTTGTGTGTGTTTGGGGTTTTTTTTGTGTATATATATATGCACACAAACAATGATGCAGTATAAGAGGGCTTTTATAACTCGTTCTACAGGAAGACAACATAGGCATGAGCAAGACATGACTGTCACAGCAGTACTAACATCATTAATGTAGGCTGCACCAGAGGATGAGTGCTGCATAACCAGAGTAACACAACACTAAACTGTCAGCCCAGTTACGCTGCACCTCTGGTATCACAAGTCTTCTGCGGGTCTGACACAATGCTGATGGCCCTTGCCTGACTGCTGCAGTAGGGAGGAGGACAAAATGGCAGCGGATGCCACTTTGTCATACACTCACTGAGTTCCCCGGGGGAAGATGGGATGCTTGTTCTCCCTCAGAGATGCTGGAGTTCAAAAAACCTCATTCTTCACTGAAATATTATAGTAATACTATCATGTTTTCTTGGTGTTTATGTACCAAAACATCCAAAAGATTGTGAACCCTTACTAACTGAATATGTATAACCAAACAGACTACCAACAACTTCAACTCCCAAAAACGTCAGTTACAAAAGAGAGGTCTCTGGGAAAGCTGATGCAGGCAAGCTCATCTGTACCACCACAGGCTTCTGCAATCATCCAGCATGAGTACCTACAGGACAGCACTGGCAGTGCATATGGCCCTGCTGCCCACACTTGGGTGCAGGCTACAGAAACACAGATGCTGTCAGTCGGATACAAGATCACACATTGCTTAGATATTCTGTGCAGAAAATGCCATATTGGGCAGATAGATTTCCATTTCCCAACCCCCTGAATAAAGTATGGCCAAGGTGTCTGTTAAAGAGCAAAAAGGCAAAGAAAGAGGCAAAGTATGAACTTAAAAGTTTACTATTTAAATACCTTATATCAACTGTTTACTAAGACTCTTTGGGTGGAAAATGTTTTCATAATGGTACATTAGTGATGTACATAAATTCATGACACTAACAAACAAGACGTGAAATGATTTGACAAGTTATCACAGCGTATCAGTGGAGGATCTCGGAACAGAACTGCCACTTCCCCATTTGAAATGCGAGGTGCAACTTCTGCAGTAAAAATTTTGTTATTAAAAATCTCCATATGCTCACTTTCTCAGCTCTGTAGTTCTACATCAGTAAGTCAAGTAATATCAAGTATTTGATTTTTCAAAGAGACCTGTGGTTGTTCAGCAGTTGAAAGCGGGGGGGGGGGCAGAAAAGGAGACAGGGACAGAGGAGGTCTTTGTTAGCTCCGGATTTCAATTCAGACATCTGGCTCACAGTTCATCAGACCATGCTTTTTTGTGTTACCTAGGGGAGACACAAGCACAAGCTCTTTAAAAGCTCCAAATACCTTGACTGAAACTGCACTGTTTTAAAAGAGAAATCTACATTTCTGCAGCCATGCAGTTCTTCCCCTTCTTCAAAACCTCACATTGTCTTTTACAAAAGCATTTATTCTTTGGAGCAGAGAAACTGATGCACTTCTTTCAGCATTGCTTGCATGTCCTCATATTCTGCAAATTTGCAAGCATCCTCCAGCTTCAGCCACTGGAAAGCTTGGTGCTCTTCCGAGAGCCTGACTTCGGTGTTACAGTCCTTCATTTCTGCCAGCCAGTAAATGACGGTCTTTGGTTTGCCACGGACAGGATAGTGCAGTTCTTTCTTGTACCCCTCTATAAGGGTGAGCTGACTGGCCTGAAGACCAGCCTCTTCCTGTGTTTCCCGGAAGGCTGTCTGCAGGTCATCCTCACCTGGGTCCACATGGCCTGCCAAGAAGGTGAAAAAGTAAATCTCTGAGGAGGAAACTCGGGGTTTGTTTATTCAGTTGCAGCTGGGAGACATCAGGAGACAGAGATGGGAGTACACCATAGCTGATACAGAATCACATGGGAATGGGAGAACAGAGATTGCTTTTCCAATGTCTTGATTTGTCTTTGTCTCATGGGTCTTTGTTTATCCCACATCTTCTGAAACTCCCAGTGGCCTGCCAGCACCAGACATCTTTTCTTCCCAGTCCTCCTCTCCTCTTTTGGAGCATTCTGCACCCATAATGTTCCACCTCAGATCATACTAAGTAGTGAATGCCTCATGCTTCTTTTATCCAGTTGCAGGGGAGACAGCGCATTTGTGAGTCTTGGTCCTCTCTCAACTACTCCCTCCCACAAAAGCTTAAGGCTCAGTTTTGTAAAACTGTTAGTCATTCCAACAGCCCAGAAACTACAGGACCAGACACAAAGGACTGACATTTAAAAGGTGGGGTTTAGGCAGTAAGCGGTATTTTTATTTCTCTCCCATACTCCCTTCTGAAAAGAGGAAAGCCTAAAATCCAGACCTTTCACCAGCTACATAGTTCTTCTAAGACACATAATTTATTTTACGTTGCTCAGAATGAGAGGTGCCATTACAAACAACGGATAAATATAACACATCCCCAGCTGTTTGTGCTTTTGTTGAGAAATGTCAGATTTGGTTTTCTCATGAAAGTTCCAGACCAGAACATAAATAGAACAAGCCAAGCAAGACCTCAGAACAGCAACAAAGCACAATTTGGGAGGCTTCAAGAAAAAAAAAAAAAAAAAAAAAAAAAAAAAAAAAAGGTTTAGCTTC
>JAAGNO010001910.1:0-13381 GCA_033439905.1 Ceryle rudis
AGATAGGATAACTGAGTATTTTGACTGTTTTGTCATTTTGGGGATTTATCATTTTATACATTTAAGAAGGATAAGGCAGAGAGTACCAAAAACTTAGTAAAAATATTACACAAAGAAAATGATGTATGACATTTTAAATGACAAAAGTGTTTCAATAATAGAAGTCTTGAGACTGAAAATGAGTCCAAAGACAAAATTGTTTTTATGCTGAGGGAGAAAAGAAACCATTTTAAAATTGTCATATTGCAAGTATAACTGAGGGTCCACCACTCAAAACTGCTATAACCCGTGGCACTACCCTGCCAACCCATTGCTGTGAGGAGACCTCAACCCAAAGTGCTGCTGCTGTGTGAGCATAACCAGAGCTGGGAGTTCAATGATAGGGGAAGATTTTTTAATGATCTTTATGTGGGCATTAACATACCCTACATCAGCAGCCTCTTGGTATGCTCCAGGTGGTCCTGCCCAAATTTCTATGAGAGCAACCAGAGGGCTAAATGTGCTGCTCAGTTCAGTGATCTCCAAGCACATCAACTCTGCATCTGCTTGCCAGTGGAGGATCTCCTCCTGTGACCTTGTTTCCTGCAAAGTGTGGATGCACCACCTGGGGGTACTCTATGCTCTGGCAATGCAGGATTCAGTTTTGCTCCCCCCCACCCCATTTCTGCATAGCCATTAAAAAACCCCACATTTACCTTTATCCATCAAAAACCAAAATTAAGTCAAACTATAAAATATTTCTTACTTTAGAAGAAAAGAACTCCTTCAAAGCATTTGTTCAGTAGACTATAAAACATGGTGTAAGGCCTCTGACAGGTAATGTGTTGTCATACTACGTACTGCAATCAGCTGTGACAGGAGACACCTTTAATCAACTACCCTATAATTATGCTAAGGTTTTCACCAAATGACAAATCCCAATTGGCTGGGACAGAGCCCTGCCTTTCCAGACAAGGCTAATTATTTTGTCTGCTCACCTCTTCATTCAGTCCAGCAAGCCCCAACCTGTAGAATCATGTAGGTAAGTATTTACTGCTTATTTTTAGGTTGCTTAATTTTTTACTATTTTGAAACTTAAATCTCAAGAGAGGGGAGGTAAATTTTGGTAGGACTTTCCAGAAAGATTGTCAGGAATCATGAGGCGTAACAACCACTGTTATGAACATGTGTGATATTATCACCTGTTTCTCTCTCAGTATGTTTGGGGTTTTTTTTTCCATGCAAGTGATTCACTGAACTATTATGCACACAAGAAATTACTTATAAACTGCAAATATACAGCTGAGTAAAATCTATGTCTCCATACCAACAAAATTACTAAACCAATTTTACTTTAAATAACACCTGTTTCTTGCTTTTTAGGTTAAATTGTTAATTTAAACATTTTTTTTTCTCAGGGGGTGGGAATAGGTTTCATTTACAGGTAAGCGTAGGCTACAATGGATTTTTGTTTCTTTAGAGGACTCCACTGGAATAAACTTAGGCTTCGGGAAGCTTAATAAGAAGTTATTTGGTCCTAGTGAATGCCTCTAAAAAGACAGGGGTGAAATAAAAGACACGAATGTTTTTTAGCCTTTCCACTAGAGTAAATGATATGTTGTAGTGTAATAGTTATTTTTATAAGAAGCCACAGATGGGCAAGGCAATCCAGAAAATATCAGAGGCAAGAGGTTTGAGTCAGTTGATTATAAGCATTCAAGCGTATGCTGGGCAGTCCCTGCCCAGGTGTGGGTTGGCAGGGGTCTCTCCTGAAACCTCCAACCAGGAGAAATCTCAGAGAGGGAGAAGATGTGGGCAGTGAGAGCCAGGCCTGAATGACACATGCTGTCTGTGACCCAGCTCCCATGGCAAGTGGTCCAAACTCACTCTCTCAACACACTAGTTAATGTCTCTTATCCTTAAAAATAGTAGGCTTCATTCTCTCTCAGCTTTGCTCCTCAGTCAGAATTTGTGAGAGTTTGTAGGCTATTTCAGTTAGAAAAAGAGATGGTGATGAGGTCAGGTATCCCAGCTGTTCACCTGTGAGGACGGCACCAGCTTTGCCTCCCTAGCAGTGGCAGATCCAAACAAAGAGGGATTGCTGTTCGCTCCAAGCCACCAGCTTCTGCTTTCAGCTCACTCTCTGCAAATCCTTCTGCTTAGGCTTTCTCCAGGGGCTATGTTAATGTGCTTGCTTAGGCAGGTCCAACTGTGATCCTTTCTTCTTTTCAGTTGAAACTGTTGATTCTTTGCATAACTGTTTCCCAAGCAGTGCTCGATAATGCTAATGTCTCCTCTATAAATCACCAGTGTTCTGCATCGCTTTGTACTCACCTTTGTTTTGAGAATTTTAACATCTGCTTGCTTATCTCCAGGGATGGGTGGCAATTACAGTGGCTCCTCGGTATTAGTAGGTTTAATCAAAATAACAAAAGACTATGAGGATTGTAAAGAGACAGCAGGTGAAAAGGGACGCAGTAGGAAAGAGAAATTTACTCTTGAAGAAGGTCCACTTCTTTACTGCAGTTTCATATTTTGCTCAGATTGTATTTATTTATATACAGTCATGTGGGAGAAAGGAATATGGAATGAATTATAGTCCCAGGAGAGGAAGCTTAAAAAGAGCATTCAGGTACAGCACAAGAGAACTTGAAATCACATACTGTGAAGACAGATGTTAATATATTAACTGGTATGATGTTAATAATACGTATTTATTTCCAAGGATAATTCTCTTTGAGGACCCCCTCCTACCTCTGCCTCCTGTCGCTATAGCTATGAAGCGTTGCTACTGAAAATCCTGGAACAATTTCATCCATCTAGGTTGGGTTTACTCCAGGGGTATATCTGCCTCTGTATTTTTATAAAAGAATGCTGCTATCATCTTTCAAGAAAGGTCTTATTTTTTTTTTCCAAAAAAGGGCATAATTCTGTGACTAAAACAGTTTCACATTCAGAATTGGCTGCTGGCATTATTTCCGAGGATTAAGCAAAAGCCAGTTCTGTCTCTTCTGCAGATGTTCTCCAGAGCAATCTCACCTCTTTCAAAGGCACAGCTACTTTTGTACAGTGTAGATAATTTTTTTCGTATTAATCCCTAGACTTGGGTAGTGATTTGTTGTTGGAAATATTTTTAACACAAATGTGAAATGCCATCTGGTTTGTCCAAAAATGTACTATAGTTATTTCTGTGCTGCATGGAGGCTTAGAAAAATATTTTTATTATTATGTTTCATTTAGACTTCTGGTTTTCAAAATTATATTCTTACAGATGATAATCATACAAGATTATTAATAGTGTATTATAATCCTCCATAGGTTGGGTTCCCTTTGATACTTTGTCTATACATTTGTCAGTGTAACATTTTCTGTTTGGATGAGCTCACTGAGAAGATCCAGCAAACTGCTTAGGAAGTCTGTTCTCAAGCTGCAGGTCCAAGTGCACAAGTCATCTGCACTACAGCTCTTTGGGAAAATTGCTGTCCAAAAGAGTTTAAAATGATATTGGAATGCAAGATAAGGCTGCATTCTAGGATTCTATGAAAATGTTATCTACAACTTTGTCAGGTAGTAAGAAAGAACAGGATGAATAAACCAGAGAAAATCTGGTTAGGTTTGGTTTGTTTTTAAGGCTTATAATTAGATTTTTTTCAAGAGAATTTAGTGTAATACAGTGAAAATTATTTGACTAAACACAAACCAAAGAAAACCACTAGTTGCTTTTTAAAAATTGGGCTATTTGCCCAATATTCTGCATTAGAGTAGTAGTAATGTTGTACAGAAATGTGATCCAACTATTCTCCCAGGCTGATCTGCACTTCAATTAGCTGTATACTTATTGATACTAATGTTAGATATATGATAATAATTTTTAATAAATATTAGACTAGTAACACATTTCCTGCTGTAAAAATATGTTTGGACTTGTTTTGCAATAAAGCACTAGAGATTCATCAGACTGAACATTTTGCAGAATAACTTTGCAAGATGGAATATGCTGCAAAGTGACACATGATGGATTCTTTATCTTGTCCCTGATTCCTGTGCAATGGAAACTGTCATTACAGAATCTGAGTTCTGCCAAGCCTAATTATACATTATACAGCAAAGGAAATTTTCCAAATACTCTTGGAAATGTATTCAGACAGTTTATTTGGCTAACTCGCTAAAAACCAAATTAGAACATCAATAAACATGCTGTTAGGATATTAAGAATTTTTTATAAAATTGAGAATTAGAACTTCCAAGGTGGGGGGAGGGAAGAGAATGATGAGGACAGAGTTTTTACTAACATTTGAAATTAGTCATGGAACACTGAAGTAGTCATCATAAAACTATAAGAAATAATTAAGACACATTAGTGAAAACATATAGTGGACTCACGTTTAAATAACTGAACAGTAGTATAACTAAATCTTTTGTATACATATTTTTAAGGTGGACTGTCTACAGCCCAATTGTTCAGGTCCTGACCATCACTGGCATATTTGATTTCTTCTACAAGCACCAGTCAGGAATGCCAGTGCAGAAATTGGCTTGGAAGTTTTCTCAGGCTTCAGGTCCTCATGCACTCATTGCCCTGTACTCAGAAACAGAACCCAAGAATGCGAGTGAGCAATGATGAAAGAGATGGTTTGGCAGTTCTTTATGATAAGGACGGTCACAGAACTGGGGTGTAGTTTGACAAGCATTTCATGCTGGCTAAACTAGCCAGTTTTGCTGGTTCATGTACTTAGTCATAAAAAAATCCCTTCCTCACTTTTCTTTTGGCTGAGGTATTTATTTGACTGAACAATTTATTATGTGGTCTCATAAAGAGTTGCCCTGGACCAGCTGAGAAGATTAAAACTCCACCCTTACTTAAGTATAGAAAGCGCTGTCAAAATAAGTGCTTACCAAATTCTGACCTTACAGACAAGTGCAGCATGTCTATGCATTCGTAACAACAAGGCTCCAGCATACGAGGCAAAGACCATCCTTCACACTTAATGTTTGATCAGGTTAAACTTGCCATCAGCTATGCATCACATATGGCTCATGCTTTCAGAGGTGGACCTTCTTTCTAAGGAGCTTCCTATTTATTCCTCACATGCGTTAATGTTATCCTAACACCCGCATGTGTTTGTGTTAACTAGCATTGGCTTCTCTTTTAGACGTGCCAAAATGACCCAAGTGGGGAATGCAATATAACTACAAGGTTATTCTTCCCTTTCTTTTGTGGCTATTTCATTACTCTGACATCTGCAATGAACAAGCAGCTTCTAGTCCAGGACATGCACCTTTAAAAAAAGTAGGAGTGTTTAAACCCTCTCTAAATCAAAGTTCCAGCAGTGATACTGTTCCTTTCACCCAGATGAAGGACCCCTCCACAGCAAAATGGAATAGAATGGGGTTGTTTCTTACAACAGCACCACCTGGAGCACCCAAGGACAGGGCAGGGGGGATGTCAGACACATTAAATATTTTCTACTGATCCATGAAAAATACAAATGACCTCGGACAGCTCTTTCCTAGCAGTGTGGACTGCCTCGATCCTCTTCAGAGAAACTGTAACCTTCAGGTTCCACGTTTAAATACGTTAACACTTATGTAAACATATCCTTAGTCTGTTCCTCTCCTCTTCAGAAACCTATTTTATTTTTCCTTAGAATTTAATCAGTGCTGATCTCTTCACAGAAGCTGGAGTTGAGTCTTTAGACCTTTCACAGCTTTGGATTTTCACAGCCTTCAGAAAATGGAAGATCTAGAGCAACTTGTCCCAAGAGCTTCTAAAGTTACACTGTCTAGTATCATGTTTAGTCTGTAATGTTGGGAGTTATTTTTACACTAATGTAGCTACAAAACCAAAAGAATACAGACTAAATCTTCAATATTCTGGTCCCATCTGCATATCTGCCCATGTACAGATTATGTATCTTACACCACAGCTTTACAGGGATTTAAAGACTAAAATGTAAAGATTTAAAGAGCTAAATTTTTCGCCCCCACCCAAAAAAAAAAAAAAAAAAAAAAGAGGCAGCTCCATATGCAAGCTTTTGTATCTGTATTT
Source organism: Ceryle rudis (assembly GCA_033439905.1). Lineage (NCBI taxonomy): Eukaryota > Metazoa > Chordata > Aves > Coraciiformes > Cerylidae > Ceryle > Ceryle rudis. The sequence continues at coordinate 6,029 of JAAGNO010001910.1, forward strand.
TACTCAGCAAAGGGAAAAGGATGACCACTGTTCACAGCAGGAATTTCTGTTATTATTTGATGCCATTAATAGGCAAAACCACGTGCTGTTTGCAATGCAAGAAACAATTAATAAACACTTAAACTATGTAATCTATAATTATACCAATAATTATATTGCTGGTCTCAGGCTTAGAAGTGTTCTTACATGCTGTTGTTCAACCAGATACCTCAGTAGCACTCATCTTGTCCCTAAGAAGTCCTGGAAAGCACCCCCGTGTTCTCGGTGTTCAAAGTATAACAAGGAAAGTGTGAGATTTTTATGGACTGTTGCTTGAAATGTGAGAAATGTGCTTAAGACTATTAACATAAGAGTGTCAAATACTAGTTGTGTGTATAGGCTTAAGTTTATTTTTAATGTTAGCAGATCTGACTTGACTAAGCGATGTCTAATTATTTCAAGGCTTAAACATGAACTCTCATGTTTAATTTTCATAAAAACTCCAAAGCTGACTTTTAACATTTAGGTGGCACTTCTTGGATATAAGCCAAACAACATAATCAATGTTTTTTGATGGCACACATTGTCTGGTTGTGGTGCATAATATTTCTGTGAAGTTCAAAGGCATGTATAGTACTCCTCTCCCTTATATCTTCTACTGTCTTTGGCCAGGTGGGACATTTTCTTTTCAGGATCACATCTATGACTTGTGTAGGTACCAAAATACAGGAGCACGCTTTCATTTTCAATCATATGTGTTTCTGTAGTCCAGTTTATGCTGTGAAAAATGGTTAAATAATTAATCCAAGAAAATTCTTATGATTTCCTATAATACTTAACCTTTATAAATGCCAAATTCAGAAAATTCTAAAGCAGAAGCTATTTCCCTAGACTAAGGGCATTTAGATCCATCAGTATGTACTTCTAGTCAGGTAGCCCCAGAACAATTAGTGTTAATATATTGTAAAGATATTGACTTTTTGACAAATACCAGGGCTGCTTTATGACTCGGCTCACTTAGACCGACATTCAAGGAAACTGAAAAGAGTAACATTTATCAAAGCTGTCATCATTAGGCTGGTCCAAAGGCAATGCTTTTAACTGCAAACTATCACATAAAATAATCTATTAACCCAGCAGAGTACATTACAGCAAGATTTGGAGGAGAACCATTTCCCAGCAATCAGTAAAATCAAACTGCAAGACTAGCCAATAATAAATGAGTTCTAGTTAAATCAGTAAGTATAGTATTCAAAACAATGCTTTTCTCTTTTCCTCTACATCAGCCTATTACTGAAATCTGCTTATAAAAAAACCTTTACACAAACAAAGAATAAAATCTGTGGCCTGTAGTTTTCTGACTTCAACAGGGGCAAAAAATCTTTCATAACCAGAGCCCCAGGTTGAGAAATGGGTACTGTCGATCTTTATTTTAGCAAGGCTTTCAATACTGTCTCCCATAACATTCTCACTGGCTAAATGCAAACTAGATAAATGGGCAGTGAAACTGAAAACTGGCTGAACTGTCGGTCTCAAAGGGTTGTGATCTGTGCCAGGAAGTCCATCTGGATGCCCATCAATGCCCACCTGGAAGCCTATTTCTAGTGATGTACATTTAGGACTCATACTGGTCCCAATACTCTTTTAACATCTTAATTATCTGAGCAATGGGAAATGGGACAGAGTGCTCCCTTGGCAAGCTTGCAAACAGTTCAAATTTGGGAGGAGTGGCCAATAAGCCAGAAGATCATGCTGCCATTTAGAGGCACCTCCCCAGGCTAGGGAAACAGGCTGACAGGAATGTCATGAAGTTCAACGAAAGCAAATGCAAAGTCCCACACCTGGAGAGGAATAACCCCATGCACCAGTACAGCTTGTGAGCCAACTGGACAGAAAGCAGTTGCAGAAAAAGCTCTAGGAGGTCATGGTAGACTCTAAGTTGATTAGAGTGAGCAACGTGTCTTTGCAGCAATGAAGAGCAACAGCCTCCTGGGTGGCATTTACAAGAGTATCTGTCACCAACCGGTCAAGGAATGTGATTATTTTCTTCTGTTCAGCGCTGGTGGTGCCACACCAGCAGTGTGCCAGAAATTAAATGGAAAGAAAAAGAAGTGGATGTAGAGGAGCAAGTCCAGAGAATTGCTACAAAGATGAATAAGAGATTATAGCTTTTGTCATATGAGAAGAGACTAAGAAAGCTGAGATGGCTTTTCCCTGCTGTCATCTTCAGGCAGTTGGAGGAAGTGCATGAAGCCCTCCCTGTTTTCTACAAGTCTCATCAAGCAGATGCCATGCAGAGGAGGAAGTGCTCTTGGAGCAATTTCAATGAACAGAGCCATACCTTCTTTCCTGGTAATTTGATTTATGATCCAAGTCTAGCTTATGAAATTGCTTCTTGGCAGGATTTCCTTAGTTATCACATCAGCAGCTATGGAATGATGAAATATCTGTATGAATGTTTAGACTTCAGTCCATCCACTGCTTCTATAACAAGAATTTGTTTGCCCACTGTGATTGATAAGACTTTTGTAAGATCAAAGTGAAATGTACAACTGAAGACTAGGTGAGGGAATCCAAAACAGAGCTATCTACTGCTGCTTGTTCATTATCCCAAGAAAACCAAAAAGCTTGATCATGAAAGAGGATCCAACTTTTAAAATTTTTTTTTTTTTAATTAATATGAAGGCAATAAGCAGTCATACATACCTCATAACCCTAAGGGCCTGGGTGTCTGCGATTTCACTTTTCCTTTACAGCTCTGGGCCTTTCTGACTGGTACTTCAGCCTTCAAACAATTGGTTTCCATTTCTTCCAAAATGTTGATGAAAACTTGTCCATTGAAGAAAGAATGAAGATCTTTCCTGTAAAGGAGTCCAAAAATGCTAAATTAAACAAAAAAAAAAAAAAGTGCAGAAGTACATTAAAGCAGAATTCCTCTATTTCTGAAAGCATACAAAGAACTCTTCACAGGTATGTGCATAGCACTGTGGACACTGGTGCAAAAGCCATTTGCATTATATTGAGGGAAAGAGGATGACAGGGCCAAAATCCTGCCTGAAAGTTGGTGCTGGTCTGTGGAAGAGAGGTACTAATGACATTCCTGATAAAGAATGTAGCATGTGCTTTAGATTCCTTGACTTAGGGTCAGAAATTAGGCCCTAGAGACTTGGAAGCAGTGAGACTGAGAAGACAGAGATGCTGTCACGGCTGGTGGGAGGAAGCTGTTGGAGTTCTAGCTTTGCTGTACGTTCCACCTCACCACCTATGGTACATTTTCCTTCCCTTTCTTACTTGTCTTTCATATACCTGCAGATGAGTTCTGAAGGCATGTCTGATACTGCATGGGTATACTTTCTGCTGTTCTATTTCCTTCACCAGCACTATAAGCTTCTGTTTTGAAAAAAAATAAATAAAAAATGCCTCCTCTGCTGCCAATCCCTCTCCCAAGAACCCTTGCTATTGGTGCTTGTTTGACAGTCTTTTGGCTGTGCATGCTTGTGTCTTTGAGTAGCTGGTTTCATTCACATGTGCTGGCCCAAAACCAAGAAAATTAAATTGGCTGTTGGCTGTTTTTCCCTCCTCAGCTAGGCTGGGGACTCGGCAAAAGGAACGGCTAGTAGCTATGCACTTCTCCACTGACACAATGACCAAGAGCTGGCAGTGTGCCCAGGAAGAGAAAGACTAAGGGGAAAATATCCCTATGGTGTGTTGGCATCAGAAATGATCGATGTGAATGATGCAAAGTGGGGTCTGCAAAATAGACTTGCTAATCTGGGAAACTAAGCGTCTGGGTTCTGTCATTCATGAAGGTCCCTGTAATGCAAAACCCATCCCCTGGGAAACCCAACTCCTGGAGATCTCCTCCTTCAGTGCTACTTTTCCATTTGTTCTTCATTTCCTTCTAATCCTCAGAAGAAGAATCCCAGAATTATCTCTAGAGAATGTGATGTCTTTGACCAGGGGCAGGATATAGTCCACTTGTTGACATAGGTTCCTTCACTGTTTTGATTCCCCAAAGGTCTTGATTTCAGTCGCATTGCTCTGCCTCCTCTCCCCTCCCTGATAGTTCCCTTCACACGAGGTTTTCTCCCACAATCAAAGCAAATCTGGAGTTTTCAGTAGATCCAGATGTGATCAAACTGAGTGAAGACTTGGGGAATCTCATTGTACTACTACTACAACAATCCCTGGATTGAAGCTATATTTAGGAAGGTTCAAGTCTCCATCAACCTCTCATTATATTGTCAAACTTTTCTGGGTATGCAACAATTTGATGGATGGAGGTGTTTTGCTATTTTATAGAAACAAATCAAAAATACAATCATGCAGCCAGAGGGATGATGAAAGAAATGCAAATGTGGAATAACAGCAACCTGTTGTCTGTATGCACTGTTGGGGGAAGAGAGATCTATGATTTTCTGCTCATACAGCCTAGAAATTTTACACTAAGTAGCCACAGAAAAGACAAACAGAGGGAGAGAGATAATTAATGGTGCAAGGACCAGAGATTTTTCAACTTCCACTTCTAGCGGAATAAATGCAAACCAAAACCTTGTTTGCTTTTTTTAATCTGTCCTCAGAGACTTTACATTACCGGCCACCCTGTGGCCCACTTCAGGGCGACTTCTTTATTTTCATGCACACTCTTACAGGCCTTATCATTAGGCCTCCATGGGAAGTGACAGACCCAGGTCTGAACCATTTCAAAATCAGGAGGAAAAGGGATACAGGTGAGGTACTGCACAGAGGAATGTTTTAGCTTCTGGGCTACTGTGTGAAAGTCAATGATCACACCATGACTACCACCACTTGAATAGAAGTTCTTGAATAAAAGTAAGTGACTGCTCACTATGGATGTGTGGACAATCTCAGCTTTCCTAATGAATTACATCCCTGGGCATATTTGAACTTGTGGTCACTTAACCTGTAGAGCTCAAATTGTTGCTCAAAAGCGACATACAGAAGACCATGCACCAAAATGATGTGCAGCTTTTGAACCTGTTTAAAAGAACTTTGTACAGAAGATGAGTGCCTATGATATATCAGATACCTCACCAAGTGAAATGAGTGTACATGGATTATTTTCTTAAGTGTGTACAACATTCCAAATTCCAGTTTTGTGTAATCTTTTATCTTCCCCTAAATGCTCTGTAAAATTAATGATTTAAAGCATAAATTTGACATAGGTGAGAAATATTACATATAGATTACTGTTGATCAAGAGAAGACATGACTGATTATGTTTACAAACATCAGTCACAGGCAGAACCAGGAACTACTTCTGAGCATACTCTTTCTGATCCTTGACTCACTGAATACCATTCTACTGTCAATTTCATATCTGCTTTTAATATATATACAATTTTATCTACATACAGTTTATTTCCTCTATGACTGTACATTGTGCCTCCCTCCAAGGGGAAATTTTATTCAAAGATTACAATATATTCAAAATCACAAATGATATTTGTTTTATTGTTAGAAATGAAGAATTTATCATATCTTACTTAAACCACATTTGTCTCTTTCTCTCCATTAGGCCTCAGAAGCTGTTGAAAGGTTTCCTGCAGCCTGAAATGACAGAGAGCCTTGTATAAAGGACACCCCTAGTTCACACCTAAGGAATATTGCTGAATAGGTATTAATCTGAAGAAATATATTATATGGTAAAGATTTTGAGAGACTACCAGCCTTCTGAATACCCACAGAGCACTGAATTTTTGTCTGATCAGAAGCATCTAATGTCACTGCATATGCTACAATGGAAACTCTAAGACAAATACAAAGCTTTAGTACCTGTGTTACCTGTATGACTCCTATAGCATCCGGTATGGTGGTTGCCACTCTTCTAGTTTCTTGCTGCTCATCTTTGAACATAAGAGCTCGCCCACTTGTTTCTAATTCACCTTTCCTTTCTATCTGGAATGCTCCTACAGAACTTTGTACCGAAAGGACTGGAGTGCAGCTGGACATGAAATATTTTTCTCTCATTGGAAGCACGCTGAAGACATCTATTGGGCAAAACATCACTCTTTTCTATCCAGACAGGCTTGGCTACTATCCTTACAAAAATGAAATCACAGGACAGGCGTTCAATGGAGGACTCCCTCAACTCTCTCTGCTGGAGAATCATTTAAAAAAGGCCAAAGAGGACATCCAGTTCTATATTCCTTCAGATGAACAGTTTGGACTGGCTGTCATTGACTGGGAAAACTGGAGACCTGTGTGGATAAGGAACTGGGGATCAAAAGACATTTATAGACAGGAATCCATTGAACTGGTTCAGCAGAGAGACCTCAGTCTATCAGAAGCTGAAGCCAAGACTATAGCTAAAATGGAATTTGAAGCTGCAGCAAAATCAATTATGTTGGAATCTTTAAAGCTGGGCATAGAAATGAAGCCAAATCGTCTATGGGGATATTACCTTTATCCAGACTGTTATAACTATGATTACAAACAAAACCCACACAATTATACAGGAACCTGTTTAGATATTGAAATAGAAAGAAATAATGAGCTTAATTGGTTGTGGGAGAAAAGCACAGCACTTTATCCATCTGTCTATCTAGAGACAGCCTTAAGATCTTCCAGAAATGCCCAGCTCTTTGTTCGCAACAGAGTTCAAGAAGCCATTAGAATTTCATATGTCTCCAATTCTACTCACCCACTTCCAGTTTTTGTATATACACGTCCAGTATTCACAGATGTCTATGAGGAATACCTCTCCCAGGTGAGTGGAGCTAGACCTTAAATATTTCAGATTTATGTGGAAAGAAATGGCGAGGTAATATTTATTTAGCAAATATGCTAACTTGTACCAGAAAAAAAAGTGTGTAAATTTCGTATAAAAAATTAAATCAATCCGCCAAAGAAATTTGATCAAATGGAACACTAAGGGGTCTCGTTTCAAACCTTCTTCATGACATTTTTCAAATCATGTTTTATTCTCTGAGTAGTCCTCACATGTAGAAATATATTACAAGGTTAGAAAGTGTATTTAGTATATTAAGACAGAGGAAAGAAATATGAGTAATCTCTTCCTAAGAGAATTAATAAAGCTGAGCTGCCTTAATATCTGCTTTTTAAGGTATAGAAAAAACAAAACAAAACAAAATAAAACGAAAAACCAAACACAAAAAAAAACCACTAAAACCAAGTCTGTCTTTTCCTTAAAAAAAATTCAAGAGGTAGTGAGAAAATTCTGTCCTTAGCTGCACTTAAGTAGCTTTATAAATGGTATGTCAACATCTCATGGGTTAGTGAAGGTTAGGCTCTGATTAAGGTCTAATCATCTTAGTGTAGTTCTGGCTACACTTTTTCCTTCATGTTTTTATATGCACCCACCCTACCAGAGTTACCACCAGTCTGGGGAAT
>JAAGNO010001913.1:0-53946 GCA_033439905.1 Ceryle rudis
AAATAGGCAAAATGGTTTAATTAAGGCTGTTTTGCTTGCTGTAAAATGCTACTCAAAAAAAAAAAAAAAAAGCAAACCCATTTTCCTTGAAATCAATTTCAAACAGTGTAGTAAAAAGTAGATTTTCACCTATAAATGCTGAGTTTTTAAAATGTATTACCCTAAAATTTTTCACATTTCATCACAATTGAATTCTGTAATGAATGTTTTCCTGCATATATGTTTGTGTGGCTTTCTTAGAAATGGCCTTGTTTATATTGGGCCTTGTATTGAACTGCTGCAAATTCAGATGTTTTCTTTTGAGTTTTATTTGTTGCTAATGTGAAAAGTGCAATGTATTTTATAAAGTATTTCTTGTTATGAGCTCAGGTCATATCACAGGTGTCTCTCCAGTCCCTGAAACAGCTGCACTTAAGGCTAGCATCTGCCTCCTTCAACAGTGCCACCCATGTCATACTATTTGATCCAGAAATTAGGATGTCCAGTTTGCTTAATAATAGTAAAATAATTATTCTTTTCAAATTCTCTGCCACTCATAGGCATCCTCCAGGAAAATCTCCAGGGATTTTCAGCTGCCTCCTGTCTCTTTTTTTCCTTGCTCTTCCTCACTTCTCTACTGCCTCATGTTCTTGAGTAGCACATCAAAGGGGAAAGCTCCATAACTCCATGAACTTAGGCAAATGTACTGTTAATGCCAATAAAAAGAAAAAAAAAGAAGATAAATTTGCAAAACTACTGCAACATCTACTTTAAAAGCTGCTATGGGTTCTTCCTTTCAGTTTTTGGTTATAGAGGTAATTGGGACTTCTGAAATGAATTTGTAAACAACAAAATGGCCATTGAACTAATTGCTTTATCTGATGAGTATTGCTTACAAAAAATGTAATGCCGGTATAAGTAAAGGAAATTGAACCTTCCATTAACACCACCAGTATTATAAAGCAAAACTCACATTTTTCTACTGATAGCCAAATTCACAGCAAGTTTTATTCTTAGTTGAGAAATGATCCCAGATTACACCAGATAATAAGGCTGCTTTCTAGTTAGGCCCCACATTTCCTAGATGACTGGTCTACCAACACCTCTTGTTTTAAAACAAAAAGAAAATTAAGCTGCTCAAATACAGGTGCCTGAATCTCAGGAAAATACTTCAGATCATGAATTTCAGTCTCACTGAGAATTTTACAGCAGTGATATCCAGGCATGCTGCCCTTACCACAGTTTGCTGTTGGTCACTTCATTGTCCTGCACTGCAACTCTAAAAAGTATCAGCACACTCAGGTCCTTAGATAAAGGATGAATGGAAAAGATACAGAACATTTTAGATAGTTTGCTGGCATTTAGTACGCCCACTTCATGCATTTCCCTTACTGGATTGAAATTCTCTTTTTGCTCACTGGCATTAAAAATTTATTCTAATTATTTCTTTTTGTCAACAACCAATATACTTTTAAAATGTATTTAGATATTTTACATTAGTCTAAATGGTCCAGTTAATCATAATTTAGCCATTCACATTTATTGTGGTTACTGACTTAATTATTTGGGGTTTTTTATATTTAAAAAAAATAAATAAATAATTTGCTACCTGTGGTGTTTTTTTTGGTTTTGTTTGTTTGGTTGTTGTTGGTTTTGTTTGTTTGGTGGGTTGTGGGTTTTTTTATTTATTTTTATTATTATATTCTGTGGATTTATTTGTGTATATTACACTTCTATCAATGCACCTTCATTTATCTGTCACCACTCTGGCATTGTTTTATATCACACTAATATTCCTAGACAGCACAACCTCATTTCTTTTGATGAAACCAACGATGCAAGGAGCTATTCTCTAGAGGTCTTATCTCTCAAGGCCTCTTTACATTATCTTATGATCTGGTTACCAGCCACTTTTTGGGCTGAAGTCAGTGCAAGTGTGGATTAGTATTCATTGATGTTAACTGTTTGCTCTGCTTTAGTGATTCCTTAACAGGTATGTTCATTGGAGATGGCATGAGGAAGGCTGTCACCTTGGACAAGATTCAAAAGGCAAAGGCAGGGTTTCTTGAAACACATTTTGACATGTCTTTTTGCAGCCTAGGGAAGGGTAATGAAACAATTACCATGATTTGCTAAATAGCCTGGAAGAGCATGCCACAGAACAATAAAAACTAAGAAAATTATACCATTTTATTACAAAGAAGTATTAGAGCATTCAATACAACTTGCTGCTCTTTAAATGAAAAAAAGCCTTCAGATTCTACTTTATAAATAATCAGAAGATCTTGCCACAATAGATAAGGTATGGTATATATCTAATGTTATTATTCCCATATTATCAACAGATAAATGCAAGTGAAGAAATGAGGAAGTTCTCTATCTTTTTGTAACATCTATGCAGTTACTAGACAAAATGAGGATATATTCTCATATATATTGCATGTGCCTTTATATTTTGGTAACATTTCAATAAAATAAGTACACTTTTATTAATTCACCTGCTATTAGAAATCACTTAATAAACATTTTATTCAAATATAAATAGAAAATAAGTACACTAGCTGCTTAACATATTAATAATTTGGCACCTGATTGCCTAAATTCTGTAGATTTGTTACTATTCATAACTGTTTATAAATAATTAAAACATTTCAATTTCAGGGATGCAAAGTCATGCTATTTATTGTTCTTCTAGACATAAACTTTTGATCCTAATCATCACCTAGGGGCACAAGTACCTTCATGATGATCAGGTGTAGAAGCTAATTCTCTCACTACTGCTATAAAAATAGAAGAAAACAGCCGTCTTATCAGTCTGAAACTTACACTTCACTGCAATAACAATTTGTAGCTATCTGTCACTAAACTCTCCTTCTGCCTTTGAGCTTTGACAGATTTTTGGAAGGCTGGATGACAGTCATATGAACTCTTAAAATAGTAGCTGAAGGATGAGAAAAAAACCAGAGCCCAATCCTACCATGGAAACTGTGTTACTGCAGGGATCTAGGAGGCTATTACTACCCACCTCTGTCTGCAAGAAGCATTTATGACATAAGCACTGACAGAGGGGAGAAGATAATCAATTCATAGCAAGAAATTTTCACTCCTGATAAAACTCAGAATGACACTCTGGTTTTCTAGGTACCTCACTTTTGAAATATAAGAGAACATCTTTGTAAGTGCTTCTGCTCATGTTGGTATTATATATACAGACCTAACCCTCCAGGAGTTTCCAGTATGACTGCATTTCACGCACTGTTTCAGCTTTACAGCTATCATTTTAGTCAAGCAGAAAAATCCTTTTATTGTGGATTTAACTATTTTCATACTGCAGGACTGAAATATCATAAAGTATTTTCATAAAAATATTTTCATCTGCCTTGTCTTAAAGGGAGCTTAGCAGATGACAAGTTTATGGATGCAATTGTGCTGAATTTATTGTTGTTATGTAATACATGTCTGTTTTTTCACCTATGAATCCTTTACCTTGAGAGCTGAGATCATATATGTCTCCTGTCATTTACCAGCGAAAGAAGTGTGAAGACAATTGTACTAATAAAGGCCACAAACCAGAGTTCTGAGAGCTTGCCATTCATAATCTACATATAAGGGCTACTCTTGTATTTCAGTATTGAATCAGATGTTGAGTTGCAAATATTGCTGAACTTCATTTTGAATACAGTGAGGAATAGTTTACATCAATATTGTCATATTTCTATTAAATTCCTCTGACATAAAACTAGCTGAGTTATTTAGTTATTTATATAAGAAAAAAAGAAAATATAATTTGATTCAGAAACTATAAAATTTTCCCTTAGAGCTGATCTGTAAATGAAAACTCTTTTTCTTGAAAAAAAAAAAAAAAAAGGAAAAAATCATTAGCCATTTTTTTAATTCAATTTTAAATGCCTATGAAATGTTCCATAGCTATCACAAATATTTCCAGCTCACTCTTTTGTGGATTGAGTTGTGTGATCCTGGGGTGCATTAAGAAGAATGTGGTCAGCAGGTTGAGGGGGTTCTCCTCCCCCCTACTCTGCCCTATTGAGGCCACATCTGGAGTACTGTGTCCAGTTCTGGGCTCCCCAGTTCAAGAGAAACAGGGAAATACTGGAGACAGTCCAATGGACGGCTACAAGGATGATTAAGAAACTGGAACATCTCTCTTGTGAGGAAAGGCTGAGAGACCTGGGTCTGTTTAACTTGGATAAGAGAAGACTGAGAGGGGATCTTCTCAGTGCTTATCAATATCTAACAGGTGGGTGTCAAAAGGATGGGGTCAGACTCTTTTAAGTGGTGCCCAGTGACAGGACGAGGCACAGTGGGTAAAACAGAACACAGGAAGTTCCACTTGAACATGAGGATAAACTTCTTTCCTGTGAGGTTGACAGAACACTGGACAGAACACTGACAGAAAGCAACCACAGAGAGGTTCTGGAGTCTCCTTCTCTGGAGATATTAAAAACCTACCTGGATGCCATCCTGTGTAATCTGATCTAGGTGAATGTGCTTTAGCAGGAGGGTTGGACTAGATGATCTTCAGGGGTCCCTTCCAACCCCTAACGTTCTGTGATTCTGTGAGTTCCTCGTTAACATAATATTATACAATTGGTGTTATTCTACTTGCTGATAAAAATCACATTCATTTTTGTCTTCCTCTCAAAAATAAGATGTATAAAATTTTGGGGACTTCTTCTTTAAAGAAGTTTATATAAAATTTTCTCTCCAAATCAAAAAGGTCAGTATTGTTCATACATCATGTATACACACATAAGGCCTAAGTATATATGGTAAACAGTGGTAATTGTATTGCATGAAGTAATTTTACTTCATATAATTTATTTACGTACCTCTATTAATCCTTCTGTTTCCAGGAAATAAACCAATCAGTTGAGCAAATGCAATGGAAAAAAATCAATCACAGTACTTAAATGTACAAGTGCTAAGAACCACGGAGAATTCACCGTCATATGCACATAAGATACATGTAGAAAGCATCTATCCTTTGGTCCTGTTAAGCACCTCTATGGTATTTCTGGAGTGTCCTGGCAAAACTCAGGCAGCAACCCAGCTTCTGATAGATATTCTCTGAGTTCAGGGCTACTTGGGTATGGAGACAGTGTGGCACACACTATTACACTCTAGAGAAAATAAATGCCTTAGCTATTGAGATTAGACCCACATCAAGGGATTGGAGAGATTACAGTTTTGTTACTTGTCTCAAAATCTGAATGACTCCTGGTTTAGATACCCATATAAATTCTTTTATGTGTTTCCACTGTGGTAATGGAGTCTGGTACATCCTAATTACAATAGTAGCAGTAAATCTTCATAATTTCCTCATTTCATTAAGGTCTCTGGAAAACCTTTCATTACCTCCCTGAGAGTTAGAGTATAACTCTTTTCATTGATAGCTATCCACACATTTTCTACCAATAAGGTGGGATGATATGCCCAAGTGCCAGAAAAATATTATTGCCCAAGTGTCCATTTATTTCAACGTGCTTGGTAAGGTTTATTTACTTTTATTTTTCCAGGTGAAAGTTTCTTCCTTCCTTGCTATGAAGGGTCAACTATTACTTGAAGGTAAACAAGCACCAAATGGAACAGGGCGGCCTTAAACTTTAACATTTCAATTAAAATGAGCTGGGTCAATGAATACCTTAGCCTAGAGTATTCCTTCTTAGATTGCTCATGATATTTGAACACAAAAGAGACAAAGAAATAATATAATGATTTATATAGCAATTAAAAAAGCTGAGTACACAGCAAGAAGGAAAATTAAGAACAAGAAGTAATCTTATCAAAATAGCTGAGGGAACAACTTCCCAAGGACTATTTAGAATTATATCAGACTTTTGCATGTAGCGTACAGAAAGCCAAATTAACTAATCAAAATTTGATCATCCTAAATTCTAAAAAGATATCTGGTTACTCACAGACCTTTCTCCAAATGGAGCTAAAACCAAAAGTTAAGATTTGTGCAACTCTCAGATCAGAAATGTGTGAGAATACACTGTAGCAGTCAAGGATTTAGCTTACTTCTATGACTGATCCCATGAGCTGTAGCGTGGAACAGAATGAGTAAGCAGTCTAAATAGACAATTGTGATTTTTAAAGGAAAGACTTAGAAGTATTATCTTCTCAAAAGAACAAAACTGGATTGTCCATAATTTCTTACTTATTTTTCCTGTTCTCTACTTCTTTCTTTATTCCCTGTTTGTTTGATTGTTCTTTTTCGCTGTGAGGTTGGGGATATTTAAATTCTCTGAGATTACAGGATGAATTAAATCCTGATAATACAGCTAACATTAACACTGCACTATTATGGAAATGCTCTTTATCTTTACTTCCAGGATACAGAAAAAATCATTCAGGCCTACTCTTGCATTGCTAATCATGCTTGATACAAGTAATATGTTTAGACTTACACGAAGAATAAATAAGCCATAGAGAAGAATGGGAAAAGAACATGTCTCTTGAAGAAAGAGTGGCTCATGACCTTTTGGATGCTATTGCTGACAAGTGGTTAAATTTTTACTCACTGATGCATCATGAGTGTCAGATGTGATAGCACATCTTAGTCAAATTCCATGTTCTGTGTCATTTTCTATTTCTCACTTCTTAGACATATTCCTTCTGGAGCTGCATCTCACGTTCAAGTTTATGACATTGCCAACAAAATAGATTCAGTAATGTCCAAGACATATATATCCATGCTGCACTTGTGCCATAGCCTCATCTTTACAACTAGGCCAATTATCTGATGAGGTAGCAATAATGTCATCAGTTTATATTGGAAGTTCCTTCTACGTTAATGAGACTAAAAAAAAGATATCAACTAACAGTGGTTTCTGCCTTCTATTTGCCAGATAATACTAGGGAGCAGTTTATGAACTCTGTGGGAGCTTACACTACAAAGCAATGCCTTGCACAGCTCATACAGAGACATGTTGTCTGTTGATATAATCACCATGACAGAACTAATTAAGCTCAGAATGACATTTTTTAGATAAGGCTATTGCAAAGTTCCATAAGGAAGACCAAAGTACATTAGATCAGAAAACCTCTTAGTCTAAATGTCTTTGCATGTACAAGGACAGATCTGGCTCACTTTTCTGAAGCACAATAAATGCATTTTTTTTCCTTTCAGCTCTGAAAAAAAAAAAAGAAACTGGAACAAAACCATGTGTGCAACCTGATTTATAATATGAAGACAACTATCATTTAAGAATGTTGTATTCTTAGTTTACCCTTTGTCCTTACTCGATGGTGTATTATGGCATGGGCATTTAAAATGCACAGAGCTGTGGGAGATTTTAATATTTTAAGACATAAAGTCATTAATTTTTCAAAAAGTCAAGGCTGAAGGGAAATTATTAGTTAAAAAAACTTGTAGTAGTGTCTATGTGAAAAAAACTACCAGCCACTTGCTCTTCCACCCTGTCAGTTTGATTGTTCATCAACTGTCTGGGAAGCTTGATCTAAGACAGGGACTTTGTAAGAACCTAGAAAGGGAATGTGAGTAAGCAATGCTAGAGTTATAGACTAGGCTGGTAATGCATAATAAAGACAGAAATGTGATATTCATATATATGCATGTATATATGTGTGTTTATATAGAAGTAGGAAAAAAACCCACTCCTCAGCTTAACTTACCTGTGTGTTATATTACAGTGGAAATTATAAAGTCTTAAAAAATTCCTTACAATTTTTATTGAAATAAATTTTAGAGGAGACAGTACGGAACTCAAGGTTAGTTTTCTTTTTGAAGCAGTGTCAGACAAAACTCAGGTCAATTTGTTTAGTGCAACATTACCTTCAAACTAATTATCCAATATGCAAATATAGCAAACAAATAAAAAAATCTGGTGCTCATTTAGTGAGATGTAAAGTAAGACTATAAACCATTCAACTTATCACACTCTGACAACACAGTGAAATGTTGATTCCAGTGAAACTGATTCTGCTCCTCTGCTGAGCAGTACTAGGTTCACAGCTCTTGCAGATTGCCTGGCAAATGAATAGGAAATCAATGATGCTGAAATGCAATGTGTCTTAAATGTAACTATGTTATTTATATACTCTTGTTCTCAAACATTATAATACAGCCATCTATTCAAGGAAATTTACTTCTGTAGAAACATCTAATTCCAAAAATTGTCTTTGTAACAAGAGCTGACTCCATAGATTTAATCTTCTAGTACTTGTCAGTCTTCCTCTACCCAAAGCCAAGAAGAGTTGCTTTAACAATAGGTTTTTTATTTTTTGGGAATATGCAAATTGTATATTTCACCATCACTAGGTGACTTTCATAAAGTATTTTTTCTACAACTGTATCCTTGTTATTTCACAAGAACCTTGCAGAGAAGAACCTGGGGATACAGGTGGATGAAAAGCTGGACATGATCTGGCAATCGGCGCTCACGGTCCAGAAAGCCAATTGCATCCTGGGCTGCATCAAAAGAAGTATGCCCAGCAGGTAAAGAGAGGTGATTCTCTCCCTCAACTCTGCTCTGGTGAGTCCCTGCCTGGATTACTGTGTCCAGCTCTGGAGTCCTCAGCACAAGACAGACATAGACCCGTTGGAGCAGGTCCAGAGGAGGGCCACAAAAATAATCAGAGGGCTTGGAACACCTCTCCTATAGAGAAAGGCTGAGAGAGTTAGTGGTGTTCATAAAATCATAGAATCAATCAGTGAATCATAGAATATTAGGGGTTGGAAGGGGCCTCTAGAGATCATCGAGTCCAACCCCCCTGCCAAAGCAGGAACACCTAGGAACACATCCAGATGATTTGAAATTCTCTAGAAAATGTGAATCCACAATCTCTCTGAGCAGCCTGTTCCAGTGCTGTCACTCTCACAGTAAAGTTCCTCCTCATGTTGAGGTGAAACCTTCTATGCTCAAGTTTATGCCCATTGTTCCTCGTTCTTTTGCTGGGCACTACAAAAAGAGATTGGCCCCTTTCATTTGACACCCTGGAGAAGAAAAGTCTCCAGGAAGACTTTACTAAAGTCTTTCAGTACTTAAAGAGAGTCTATAAGAAAGATGGGGACAGTCTTTTTAGCAGGGCCTTTTGTGACAGGACAAGAAAAAATGATTTTAAACTAAAAGAGGGTAGATGTAGATTAAATATAGGGAAGACATTTGTTTACAATGAAGGTAGTTAAACACTGACACAGGTTGCCCAGAGGTGGTAGGTGCCCCATCCCTGAAAATGTTCAAGATCAGCTTGGATTGTGCTCTGAGCAACCTGCTCTAATTGAAGATGTCCCTGCTCCCTGCAGGTGGGTTGGACTCAATGACCTTTAAAGGTCCATTCCAACCCAAACCATTCCATAATTCTATGATTCCATGGTTTTATCATTATATGAATATTCTACAAGACAATGCAGAATGAGACTAAAATATATTTTTGTTCTTACCTCTTCTATATATCTTACACAGAATATTAGCTTAAACTAGAAGAACCTTTTCAATTATTCTTATTCCTAAATCATGTATATTTCAGATATGCATTGACCAGATATGCATTGGCAGATATTCCAGATCTGATATTTCATTTTCTACATATCCTTTCATTGAATTCGGTTGATATTCAGAAATAAAGATTTTGTGACATTGATTTGTTTTTTCAAAATATCAGTACTCAGAAAGCCACTCTTTTTTTAGGTATCAGACTATTCATGAGCCAGTCCTGATGGTCTTATTCAATATCTTTATTCACAATACTCAGACTAAAAAATGTTTGCAAACTGTTGGATGTAACAATGCAAAATTTGTGACACTAACTCAGCTAAGTTACACTGTTCTTTCTCACTCCTAACAACATGATGGAATATCTTTGAGATGAAAATGTTTGACATGGTAAGGATCCCTGGTCAGGGACTTGTTTCAGAGATATTAATGTATTAAGGAGCAAGAGATTCTACTGGCAAACGAAGGCAGAGCTGTCACTCCCCCTCTTTGCAGTATCAGACCATTCTGTAGACATTGTGGCCTGGGCAAGCTTATCTTTGTCTGAAAATCTGAGAGTGATCTCAGAACAAAAATATTAGGTACAAGAGTAGATGAGTTAACACTTCCAAAGACTGATCTACTAATACTTTTAATACTGTATAAAGCTAAAGAAGTAATAGTCATAGACCGGGATTGGGAAAAAAAATGTGTTACTTAATTTACAATGAATGAAGCTGATAACAGATTTTTAGAAATCCTGGCTGAAATAAGCACAGAAAATATTTCCTTGAAAAAATCAAATGAACCCTTTTATTTGAATGTGGATTTAACATCTCATGTGGTGTTAACTGATGAAAATATTTTATTATGCATTTGTGCATCATCCAGTAAAGAGATTCTCGGCTTGTCCATCTGCTGTAGCCAAAGATACTATTCTCCTTCCAAGCCTTGACTGCTACAGCATTTGTATCAATGCAATACACATAACATTTCATTCTGCAAATACATAGCCTAAGAACAAAGTGGGAGAAATACTAAAAAATAATATTGAATAGGGAATTGGTGTTTGTTTCGATGAGATCATTCTGGACAGCCCTTTAATTATTTTAGTGAAGTGATTGTCCCCCTGTACTCTGCACCGGTGAAGCCGCATCTAGAATACTGTGTTCAGTTTTGGGCCCTTCACTATAAGGACACTGAGGTATTAAGATCTTGTCCAAAAAAGGGCAAAAAAGCTGGTGAAGGGTCTAGAACACATCTTATGAGGAGCAGCTGGGAGAGTTGGGGTTGTTTGGCCTGGAAAAAGAAGGCTCAGGTGAGACCTTATTGCTCTCTACAATTACCTGACAGGAGGTTGTAGAGAGGTGGGGGTTGGTCTGTTCAACCAAGTAACAAGTGATAGGACAAGAGGAAATGGCCTCAAGTTGAACCAAGGGAAGTCCTCACAGCCAACTCTCTCTAATGTAACAGCCCCATCAACCTCTGCGTCTGTGGGTCATTTGATAGGGCAGGCTATCCACTGCTTTACTTCAGTGGCTGGTATTTCTAAGGGAGTCTCAATAACTGGAGATGTGGGTTATGCATATGGAAATACAAAGCAGAGAGAATTTTGTGCATAGTCTGGTTTAGCCTCTTGACACAATATTTGTATTTATTTAGGCTATGATTGTCCAAGAATTTTCTATTTCAGAGGATGATGCTAGATATAAGAAATAATTAGGATATAAGGAAACTATATAGAAACAGACTCATTTGAAAAGAACTGGTGTAAACTGTCAAATGACGGCCTTCACTGAATCATCTGTGAACCATTCCCTTTGAATTTCACCATGGAATGAAATAATAGACTGTTAGTAGGATTGTGATTTAGCCAAGGATAAGTTGCCCTGCTCATGACTGACATCTGATAAGCAGTAAAGCTGTACTACGCTTCAAGTGGTGGTTTCTTACTTTCAATCTGATGAGGTCATCCCATACCAATGTCACTGCATGTATTTCTTCTCTGATACTCAGACTCTTCACTGAAAAGCTACCAGATCTATTCTTTCTTAATCCTAGAAGTGAAATTCCTGGGGAGAACATGTACACACAACGCATAAGAATTTTATTTTAATGTAATTTCTTGCATATGCAGTATTCCAAAAGAAGTTTAAACATAATCACAGAATCACAGAATCACAGAATCACAGAATCACAGAATCACAGAATCACAGAATCACAGAATGTTAGGGGTTGGAAGGGACCTCCAAAGATCATCAAGCCCAAGCCCCCTACCAGAGCAGGACAAAACTGGACCAGTGAAATTTTACTAAATGTGACAGTAGTTAATTTGTAAATGCTTTCAAAAATAGGAACAAACATCGGAAAGTGGGTAGAGGGAAGTGCTTAGGGTATAATTTGCATATAAGTAATATGAAAAGTATCACAGCTTCCATATCATTGGTCTGCCTTTTAAACCTGTTTTCCTATTCCTGAGCAGTTGTTGAATAAGGCTTCCTGCAATAACTTTCTCTTTTGAAGATTTAAAAATCTTTTAAACATTACTGAGCAATGTTAAAAATAAACATCATCTGCTAAAGACAATGCAGTATTTGACAATGTGGTCTGTAAAAAATGAATTAATAGCACTGTACTATACATTTTATAATTAAGAATCAGAACTCTGAGTTGAAACCTAGCTTAATCCTTATCTCACTGCTCCAGATTTCTCAGCTTTGAAGAGTATGTTTTATTATATCTATAATCAAACCATTATTTGACCTCATTAAATTGCTGCTGGAGTAATCAGCAATCAAATTGCTTACAGTGACCAAAAGTATAAGCAAAATCATCTCAAGAGTTCATCAGAAGTACTGCCTACTTGTCTCCATGGAACATTTTTAGAAAACTGTACCTTTTTCTTCCCTTTGTAAATTTTGTCATTTACTGGAGTCCAGGGTATTGAATAAAAATTTTGAGAACACAGGGGACAAAAAGAAGATCTTGAAGAATGTGTTATCCAGATGATATTTTCTGCTTGGCGTTACTGCTAGGGCTTGCATATTCCATTCAGACCCCTTGAGTTCAACACATATCACTAAAGTTCACTTTAGTGAGACTTTGGACTGTGTCTCTCGTCTTGGAGGCTTATTAGATCAATGCAAGTATTAAACAAGACATTGATTACAATGTATCAACTTCACTGTTAAGGGTGATGTTAAGGCCTGGAGCACCACTGACCTTTCCTATGTTACTTTTTGGATTATTTCATTTCCAGAGGATGCATGACATACCTCACTATTGTGTTGGGATCTTGTACAAGCTGTGAAAAAAATATTACCCCTTGGATTGTGGACATTATTCTGTTCACTCAACACTCAAGAATCTTATTGGTAGCAGGGAATTGTCAGAATGGCAAAGCACACTTGCAATCCCATCTTTAGAGCAGACCTTTATTTTTAATAGTGCCTTCTCTGTTTATGTTAGTACTTGTACTTGGTGTACTATTTGTACTTACTGCTCAGTTGGAGGATCCTGCTCTGCAGGATCATGCTCTGCAGAACACTAAAACACCTGCTTAACACTGAGTAGCATTACCTACATGGCTACATTTAAAGCGTGATACTTAAGTATGGCTGTAACTGTTCTGTTGCATCAGCATCCTAAGTCAGGTTGGAATGTGCATAAGTACTCTCTATAGAAGCCTGTAGTTGACTACTAGTACAGAGAAACAGATCTTCAGTTGAAACATATGCAAATGGTCCAACCCCTTAAGCAGCACTAGTAAAATCAGTGAAGCTACACTGACTGACACCAGTTGAGAATTTGGTCTGGGAATAACAGATAATGAAACAAAAAGATTATAATTCATAAGTAATATATTCTAGAAACAGAATGGTAATCACTGGTATATGCACATCTGGGAATGAATAGGAAAGAAATAACAAATCATCTGGAAACTGTTTTTGTGGAAAGTCCTTACTAAGGAAAAATTAGTTTTACAGTATATCAAGCAAAACCAAAATCCACTTGAAAAGAGACATGTGAACAGGCAAGCAAATAGCCGCCTTTGTTTTTTTCCGGTGACAACTTTAAGTACAGTTTGAACTCTAGGGAGTATATTTTTCAATCTCAAGAAACAAGATGGGCTTTCCTGGTTCTAGCCAAAAGGACAATAGCATATTTAAGCAGTTGACTCCTTAAATGCCAGGCAGGAGTGGCCATGTGCTTGTCACACAGTGGTGCCCTCCTTCTTGTTCTTGGGCATGAATTCTCAGTATCAAGTGCTTTTAATTTTTAATCCTCTGATGCGGATGCGTATTTTGTTCACCATTTCTTCATTTCACGTTCTTCATTCACTGCTTTTGCTTTGCAATTAAAAATGTATATGGGCTAAGTTATGACATATAGTGACTCTTGCAGCTTCTCAAGTTATAGGCCCTCTTCGCTCTCCTACCCCATCACAAAATTTATGCCAGATTTATGGAGGCAATCCTTTAGCCTGAAGAGATAGTCCACTATGACAGGAAGCAATCTGGGTGGCTAGACATAAATGCCCAGTGGAATTCTAGGAAAACCTACTTGGGCTCCTGTGCCATAACTTTCAAAGTTGTATGCCAGCAGTATAAATTGCAAGACCTGGAAATAGTGGATTGAAAATATAATATTATGTTACAGTATTAGTGTCTAAATTCAAGTAAGTTCTTCCTGAACTTGCTGTCATTTTCAGTTGCACTGTATTTTGTTCTGGATGGATCTTGGCAAATCATTCCACTTCAAGAAGACAAATGCAACAGTCTTCTGGGAGAATGCTCAACTCAATTACAATTATTCAGGCTCCCTCCTCAATAGTGAGATGAGAGAAATATCTTCAGAGGACAATTATTTCCATGTATCTTAAACATCTATATTTATCTTTCATGTGATAAATTGCCTGCTAGAGGTGTCTACCTCTCTCCACCGACTTTAGAGAGAAGCTAGAATATCCAGAATGCCTCCCTGTGGATAGCTAAATGTAAGAAAGAAGTACAGAGACTCACTCTGGTACCTTCAGATGCCTGAAAATAGTCATAAGATTCAAATGAGCCTTCACTCAAAAGTTATCTTGATTCATCAAAATACAGTACTATTATTTCCATCACACTGTGTCAGTCTGACTCTGGTAGCCTAGCACATTAATATGTTAAATAATTCCCCTAGTTCACTGAACACTTACCAGTTTTATTTTAGTCTTACAGAATAATTATGTGTGGGGAAAGTTGAAAAGAGAGATTACCCTTTGCACTCAAAAATTTATTTTATTGTTTCTAAGCTACTTTGTAAGAAGGCTGTCTGAAACTATAGACCAATTTTTGCCAACTTTCTTATAAACTGATAAGTATTTTGAACTTACAGGATTCTCTGATGTAAACTAATTGAAACATTTGGATGGTGGCTCAGCAGTGCTACCTACAAAGTCAGAAGATGATTGGATGTATTTACACTCAATAAATACAGGAACTGATATTCTATGTAAGGTAAAGTAACGTGTGAAAATTTGGTCCTCAGACTGTAAGTTACAAAGACTGAAATCTCTGAAAGAAAGAAAAAGGGACATCTTGTAATACAGCAGAGTACATATATTTATGATTAATATATATATATATAAAAGTTAGAGTTATTTAGTTCAAAAAGAAAATAAAATAGAGGATATTTAATGTGTTTCAATAGTCAGATGTTTCCATCTCATTACCAGAATGTATCAGCATCTTTTCAACTGTTGCAAAAAAAATGTTGAATAAGAGAATTCTATGAAATGAAAGACCAGTGGAAGCTCAACTTTCAATTCACTGTCAACAAGATCATAAAATCAACCACCACAGATATTTTAGTTTTCTAATTTACAAATGCAAACCAAGAGTAAAAAAAGGTATCTAAATAAAACTCACTATGTATTGACCTATTTTTGTTGATATCAGAAAGGAATATCCCACATAGTCATTGGAGCACAGCTCTAGGGTTGCACATAAAACCATGCAAAACCCTGACTATGCTGCTGTGAAGTGGCAGTAGCATTTTCATATGTGTGGACAGCATTTCCATTTAAAAGAGCAATTATTAACCACATGCGGACAAACACTAGTGAGTTCAGTGTGTCACTGTTCTGAGTACTTCCAAGTACTTACTAAATAAATGATGCTTGGGAAAGGAATGTTAAGATGAAGCAAATGTTCTTTTTGCCTCTTCTGTGTGCATTATTGCCTATAACATATAAATGGATCCTTCACGTTAGTAAGTTTAGTCTATATCATTAATTACTATAGAGCCTGATGGATGTTTGGCAGCCCTCCAAAAAGTCAAGAGAGCAAGAACACTTTATGCCATACTCTGTTAGCCTGAGCTCCACTAGTACAGTGAAACCACTTCACTCCATGTGCTGTGACACCACATAAAGTTAAGGAGTTGATCCCCAACAGGGAACCTCCTTCCTGCTAGCACTCCTAACTCGGTACATTTATGTAAGGAGCCTCACAATAGTGAGAGCTACTAGAAAGTGGCAGTGCAGATAAGGTAGTACTGGCAGTCAGAGCTTCCCACTAGGCTTTTAAAGTCCCTGAGACTCTTAAATCATGATTCAGAAGAGCACAAATTGTTTTTTCTCAGCCTGTGGAATCATTCCATAAGGTAAAGGAAGCCAGAGGCAGTATGGAAATCATGATCCTTCTCCCCACGTGCCTTCCTCTGATATCAACTGCTAGTGTCATTTGCACATCCTCCTAGCTAGTGCCTTTTACTGCTAGAATTTTAATGGAATAATTAGCAAGCAATAATAGTTTTACAGGGCAGATCTTCTTTGTAGTATTTCCACTTAATAGATGTCCATCATATATCTTAATTATCTGTGCAGATAATGTTTCCTTTTATTTCTGTGCCCTTCTTCTCCCTTACACCAGAGCCAGGTTTGAGGATGGAGTGGTATTTTTAGGCAGCATTTCTGGGAATGTCAGTCATGAAAGCACACAGTTGCTGCTCTCTGGCAGCACTCACAGTAAAAGTAGTTTTTTGTTGGTATACAATTCCAGTTATTGTTGCACCTCCAAAGATCCTCAGAGATAACAGGAACCCATCAAGAAGCACATTGGGCAAGCCTGCAAATGCAGTCAGCATTTAGATGAGAATATCCTCCACTCCTTGGTCTTTACAAAGTTCATTTTTCTTAATTTTAAAATGCTACCTGAGTGCTGAAAAATCAGCAATAATTTCAAAGAAAAGTGCCAAATTGCCGTACAAATCTAACAATTTAATTTTACATCAAGCATCCATCATAACTTAGCCATTGTCAGAAAAGAAAACTTGAGCCACTGTGTGTCAACTATTAGACATATTTTTCTGTCATGCAGATCAACATCTGATAAACTTTCTGTCGCTCCTGACTCTCTGTCAATATTCTTTGGCTCTATCAGCTCTGTGCAATCCAGCATGTAAAATCACAGATCTCACTCCTGCTTTAGTCTGACCTACATTCCTCCAAAAGATCAGGCAGCCCAAAATACAGTCTTTAACGTTCTGGGACACATCTGAACAACAATAAGCTTCATGAAGAGGAAAACACATTAACATAAACTTCAATTCTCATCAATCTTCTCTTCTGTCAGAGCCTCTGAAGTAGCAATGTCACTGAGGGGCAGGATACTGCTTCCTGATCTTCTGCTGAGTGGTGTTTGGCTAGTGATTGCTTGACTTTTAACAGCTTTAGAAAATGGCAGCAAGCAATCCTGTCAATGCTGGTTTATTTACTCCCCAAAAGGAGTACATCAACCATTGGAAAAGAACCCCCAAAAATATTCCTAAAGTCTACTGTGTAATAAATTGTGACTAAAGTACAAAAAGGATTGTGATTATGCAACTCACAGTTCCTACTTAAATTCTCAAGTTTGCAGAAGATCTTCCTTCTCAATATGGAAGTGAACGGTGTTCTTCAGGCATCAGTACTGGGACCAGTGCTGTTTAACATCATTTTCTGTAATACAGACAGAGGGATCGAGTGCACCCTCAGCAAGTTTGCAGATGATACTAAACTGTGTGGTGTGGTCGACACATTGGAGGGAAGGGATGACATCCAGAAGGACCTTGACAGGCTGGAAAGGTGGGCCCATGTCAACCTCATGAAGATCAACAAGGCCAAGTGCAAGGTCCTGCACCCAGCTCAGGGCAATCCCAAGCACAAATACAGGTTGGGTGTAGTATGAATAGAGAGCAGTCCTGAGGAGAAAGACTTAGGGGTACTGGTTGATGAAAAGATCAACATGAGCTTTTTTTCTCAGCACATATGCAAGTGCAACCCAGAAGGCTCTCTTGTGGGTTACACTTTGATAAAATTTGTAAGCAGATGATGCAAAGGACTATGAAACATAGGTGTTTCAGCAATGGTCCATCAGCATGTACAAAGATCACCGACAGAAAAGGGCTGATAAATCTGTTAGAAGATATTTAAGTTTAACATAGCCTGGAACTGTAACAGTGGAGTGGAACACAGGAAAGAAGACTTCTAATTTGATGAATACTTACTTTCTTTTTCTTTCCCTTAGGAGAAGTCAAACTCCTATTATTAAAGAAGTTGCTTAAACACTCCTATGTTAAATCAGGGTGCTTCACAGAAAGATTCCTTTAGGCAAAGTGCATTTCTGTCTATGAAGTTCACTTTGGTCATTGATGTTCTACTGATTTCAGAAAAGAAAAGGGGCTGTTGTTTTGGTTTTGGTTTTTTTTCATGCTACTCTTCTACTGGTAGTCTCTTGCACACAATGACACAATGGCATTTTTCTTCCTCAAAACAGCTAATTGAACTCTGCTGTATAGTATGATGATGCCAGCATCTGTATTATGTCAAGATGTTTTGTTCATTGCCCAAGATTTATTTTTAAACTGGCTGAGTCTTACAATGTCTTCTTTTACGCTTATGTGCTTAGGAAAACTGTTTAAGGATCAGCAAAAGTAATTACAATACAATAAATATGACCTGAACATTATCTTACTGATGCAAGCTCTGATGACCTTTTAAAACCCTGCTTCCATATAAGCACTTCTTTGTTATCACATAACGTCCAGTAGAAAAATAGTAGTCAACAGTTCAGAAAAAGAAAAGGACAGAATTATGAATATGGTGAATTACCGTAATGTCTTATTTTACTTTGTAGAACTTATGAAACTTAAACAAAAGTTGTAATTAATGTCTTTTCTGGGAACATTTATAATAATTTGGACATTCCTAAAATTTTATTTATAATAAGAAATAAAATTATGATCCCACTGCTTTACTGAACCTAAAAAGTGCATCTACCCCTAGCCTTCAGCATACACATCCATATCCCTTGGAGAATACAGGTTAACACTTACAGGAACCAGAAAACACAAGAGAGGCAACTGGTGGAGTTCAAAACAAGAGAAGCACACAGTCACCATCACCCTTGTGTCTGGTATCCACTTAGGATGCACAGCATCGTTTGGCATGAGAAAATCTTGGGGGACCCATGAAGGCGAATTCCCAGCAGGTAGACCTGTCACCATCCCTTATTCATAGGCTCAGTCCTTGTGTCCTCTTTATTTCCAAGTTGCATCTACTTCCCCTCTGCTGCTGCACACAAAAACCTTATCATCTTTTCCCTATTCATTATCAGACAGCAGCCGTGCCCAGTGAGGAAAGATAACTAACACATATTAAGGCAAAAAACTGCCCCACACAGATAAATTAAAATCTTGTCATTGTATGCAAAGACCCTTTTATGTGGTCTGATACAAGCAGACAACACCGGCTTCAGATATGGAGACAACTGGCTCGAGTCAATTTAAAAGTCCCACATACTCTAACAGAAATTAGAGAGCTATTTTTACAGAAAGTAAACCAGAAATCTTACTAAAGTGCTTTCAGCTATACACAATTGTGGTCAGATCTCAGGGTGACATTACCTAGATGTTGTGTTCACACAGTTACACTGTGCTTATTCAAGTTGAAAAAAAAATGCAGGTTTTACACAGATCAGTTCTGAGCTCCTAACTGTCCATTTTCCAAGGGAATCCCTGAATACACCATCTGAGTTATCACAGTCCCAGTGCTAGGCAGGCTGTATTGAAGTTCCCACTTGGAAAACCTCATTCCTACTTCATTCACTCATCTCACACAGTTGGCATTTCTTCATTGTCCGGCTACTGATACTTAATATACTTCCCTAACCCTGTCTGTGTGGCATCTGACAGCAGCAGTTACCAGTAGATATCAATAATCTCTCACACATTTTAGAGAGAAGCACAGATCTTTGGATCCAACTTTCTCTCTCACATACTTTTTTTTGTGAACTCTTCTTCCTCCTCTTATTGCTCACAGCTCTAACTAACCCTGGAGGTTATACAGACACTTCTCTATGACTGCTAGTCCCATGCCATGTGGAAGACTGGTTTTTTTTTAACCAAAGTACTCCTGGGTGCTCCCTAGCTGCCATTCAAAGATGGTAATCTTGAAGAGTGATATTCCCATGTTTTCATAACATGAGTTGATTTCATTTGAAATATTTCATAGAATTGTAGAACAATTTGGGTTGGGTTGGAAGGAACCATAAAGATCATCTAGCTTCAACCTCCCCACCATGGGCAGGGGCATCTTCCACTAGAATAGGTTGCTCAAAACCCCATCCAACTTGGTCTTGAGCACCTCTAGTGATGAAGTATCCACAGCTTCCCTGGGCAACCTGTTCTAGTGCCTCACCACCCTCAGAGTTAAGAACTTCCTCCTAATTTCTAATCTAAAAGTACCTTCCTCCAGTTTGAAGTCATTAATGCTCATCTTATCACTACCAGCCCTTGTAAAAAGTCCCTCCCCAGCTTTCTTAAAGGTCCCCTTCAGACAGTGGAAGGCCACAATGAGGTGCCCCTGAAGCCTTCTCTTCTTCATGCTGAGCAACCCAAACTCCCTCAGCCTGTCCTCATAGGAGAGATGTTCCAGCCCTGTGTTTATTTGTACACTGATTAGATTTGTATATGGTTGTGGAAGACACTGCTTTGATCCTGATTTTTCCCTGCTTTAAAGCCTTAAAAGTCTGTCTTAGTTCATAACTGTATTCTTGGGAATACAGGAATAATAGGAAATATGAAACAAGAAACAATTTCCCATGTAGCCACAGTTGCAATAGCATCTGAACAGTTCATTACCTTAAATACATTTGTCAAAGAGTTTATCAATGACAGATCAAGGACTTCATTGTGATTTTTTCAAGGCCCATGTAGAACACTGCGTGACTAATCATTCACACAATCAAGGAACAAAGCATATAAGATTGTGCAAAAAATCTGTGATACACAACAAGGTAAAATAAGCACACTTTCCAGATCATAGTTGTTTACTGGATCATGTTAAAATTCTCCTCTGACCCTGCAGATGTGGGGCTATCTATAGTATTCAGTCAATAGAGCCCTGAAGAAAATAAATGATGAACAAGCACAGCTTGCAAACTTAAAACCACACCATCTGATAAGCACCTGGGTTTAGGCTGCAAAATCACATTCATCAATCAGCCAAGGTTTTATTTAAGCTTCACTTTAAAGGAAAATCCCAAAATTTAGCAGCTAGAAAAAAACCAAACCTCTTAAAAATATCTGCACAAGAGAGAAGGTTAAAAAATATCCACAAATTTACTATGTAGTTGCTGCAGATCACTGCATACAAATTTTGATGATAATAAATGATCGGCCATTGCTAGAAAAGCAATCTGTTAACCATCCATGGTCTGTTTACATCGTACATATGCCAAGGTGTGATCTGAGCCCTGAAGCCATCCATATTCTCTCTAGACACAGACTGCCTAGGAATGATATTTCTGATTAAAATGGGGATTTGTGGATGAGTGCATAGAGAAGCACTGACAACAGTTAATTCAAATAGGGAAACAGAAAGTGGTATTCGAGTTTAAATTCAAAAATACTAAATTTATGTATCTGACATACCTAAATAAAATAGAACTGAACAAACTCTTCCTGTTTGGATTTGAGTCTTTTGAATTGCTGTAGAACCTGCTTGTCAAATTTGCATCTGTATAAATAGATCATATTTGCATGAACAAGAAGGTCTTGCTCCATCTCTGCTTAACTGGAGGCTCATGCATTTATTCAGTACCCGTTTCCAGTGCTCGCGTAAGGGAGCAACAGGAGCTGCTCCAGGAGAGGGATGGGCTGGGAGCTGAGGATGGCCCCAGGGCAGGCTGTGGCCTCTTCAGTGGGGCACAGCACCAGAGCAGGGCCAGGGAATTGATAAGCACAGCCTCTCTAAGTGTTCCCACGAAGGGTAACAGATGAGTGAGGTCCCAGCCAGAAAGTTCAGGGAAGAATAAAAGGAGAAAGGCCTTAAAGAGGACTGAAGACAAGGTTGTCTACTCCCCAGGTCCAGGATCAGTGCCAGAAGAGTATCCAGTGGATCAGGCCAGCAGTGATAGGGCCAAGCACAAGTACCTCTGAAACACAGCTCAGGCAACATTGAGGTGCCCAGCCTGAACTAAAACAGAGACCCCAGACCAATGTACAGAAATCCAAGAGGATGTCCCAGGTGATGCCAGTCAGGACCTACTGATATGCTCAGAGACATGGCAGTCTATGAGTTTTCCTATTTATCCAGCATATTCCCATGTTAATAACTGTACAGTAACAGCCAAGGAAATTTCAAAATTATAGTGATCTGCATTATGATGTGTCTAACTGGGAGCACTCTGCATGTCTCATTGCTGAGATATGTAAAAGTAGAGCTGTTCTGGATGCCAAGATCTCAACCACTAGGGGTGCTGGAGGTTGGAGAGGCTCATTACAGATTAAAAACTTAATTTACATCTACAATGTTTAGCCCAGGAAAAACAGAGATCATGTTATTAATCAGTTTTAGAAAAGGCCCAAAATAAAAAGTCTTGACTGCCTACAAATTTTAGCTATTCCCCAACATTTAAAATTTCTGTGGCCCTCAGTTTTTTCAACAAATTAATTGTGGAGTACGCTGAGTACTCAAAGGTTTTCAGAGACTGACTTATGATAAAATCTTTCATCAGTTTATATGGCTTATAAAATGGAATCATTCAAGATTGAAAAAGACCAATTAGATTAGTTAAACATTCATATTCAGAGACATTGACTATGTATAATATGTACAATTTATATGTGCAGAGTGCTATTTTCATGTGTAGTTCATATATGCTACTCATATAACATATTAAGTATCTCCAGTTATGATCTCACTTTCCAAAGTATTCATATATTTTCATTAGTAAACTTCAGATGACCATAACATTTCTACTTTTCAAGAATTATTAATTTTAGCAGATTATTTCCTTTGCATTCTCTGAAGGTATCTGTATTCTTAAATTGGATATTTACCTTTGTAAAACTATGAGAAAGAGTTGTTTTGTCTAGGATTCATGTGGAGAATGCCTTGGTGAGGAAAATTCATATTTGCATGAATTTTTTACATGTATTTTTATCTTAGAAACAATTAATTAACTTTATGTGGGAATTAATTTGTTGTTCAGTGGGTTTTTTTTACTGCAAGATACCCCGAATAATCATTAAAGGAAGAAAGATTGTTAGTACTGAAATTAATGACCTGCTAAATTTCATGATTTCTATGGAAAATACTGTTATCATTATAAAACAGACCACAAAAGGTGTTAAAATAAGTATCAAATACCTTAAATCTCTTTCTTTTGCACAGATATTAGCTGAATTAACTAGTTCATACTTCTTCTTAAGTATTACAGAGCTGTTTTCTATATACCTATGGAACCACATTATTTTGGATTATACCATTAATAAACTGCTGATTACATGGGTACAACTGATTCTTTTTGAGAAATACATTTTACACTGACAGTATACTCTTATCATGCTTGGCAAAAATAATGCAGATGGAGACCAACATGCCTTCATTAAAGCTCTTGGATTCTTATTTTATTATATTATATTATTTATTATATTTTACTTTCCCTACAAGTCTGTTATGAACTTCACTTGCACTTATCTATCAATTCTGAATCTTTAGCAGCTGTGCTAAGGAGGTAATTAAGGGTAATTGTTATACAGTAAGGGAGATTAATGTGGTATATAGCACACATCTTTATCTGTTGGAAGCAGAATGAAACTTTCTATGACATGGCAGGATAAGTCATTGTCAGTAGAAACAAAATATTTGCATATAAGGGAATTGTTAGGAAGTGGTTCTTTAACTTCTTCACATTCCTGGTTTTTGAGACTTGCATGGTAGTTTCATTTCTATTATAGTGTGTTTTGAAAATAATAAGTAGTTTTGTAAATATGGGAAGACACTTACCTTATAATATATGGTATGGAAATATACAATGAAAGTAGAACAATACAGTTCTCTTATATCACCCAGTTTTTCTTTCAGCAAAAGATCCTTCTACCAAATATGTCCTCTCACTGTACAGTTAAACTAATAAAAATCTCAATTTAGGTTAAACAAGATTTTTTGTTTAATGGCTGGCATAATTGACCCTGAAGGAATCTTTCTTAAAAACTTAAGAGGTCTAAAAGCTGGACTCTTAACAGAATGAACTACTGTTCCCTGGGTTGCCACAGACTCCTATTTAACACCCTATAAGTTAATGAAGCTAAACTTTCAGAGGTGGTAGTTTAATTCACTCTCATGCTGTGTTCACTTTCAAATCCCAAAGATGGATTATAACCAAATGAGGTAGTTATCTAGGTCTCCTTTCTAGAGCAGTTCCATCCCCTATCCTGTCCAGGTGCACATCTAAAATAATTCCTATGAATTTCAGTCTAAAACTGTTTGGCTTTCTTTTTTCTTTCCACTGCCTATAAAGAACATCTAGGGTGATTTCCACACCTGTGGGGGTATGTAGTATAGGCATACTGTAATATGTTAGAATGTGATATGGTACAGTAGGATATTATATGTGAAGTGAAACACATGACACTGGGGAACAGGTATGTTCTCTGTGTGTGTGATTTTACTTTGACTTGGTCCTAGTGTGACTGCCAGCAACATGCATTAGCAGGTCCACCATTAGCAGGTGTAGTGCATTAGGTGCATTTCTGGAATAATCTTTTACTTTAGATTAAGAACACCATTTACATACTCTGAGGCTGCTCAGTGTTATGAACCAATGCTCAGTAAATTTGAGATAACAGAGATTTGCTTCAAAAGAGCAGTAATGATCTGAATTAACATACTACTTGTGGGTGTTCCCATAGATGTCTAAGGGTGGATGAGATTTATCCCACTATTACAGCCATAGCATCAGACACTGGTTTTCTAGATGTCCACAAAGTAGTCAAACCTCTGCTATAGTGAAGTGTTACTTGCAGGTACAGGCAGATTAGATACCAGGGCCTTTACAGGATGAAGTTCAAAGTGCCTGATGTACCAAAACCATACCAAAACAATGACAGGAATACATCTACATATATTTCAATAAAACAAGTCATTTGTCCACAATGTAAGAGGACGAGCAAAGGGACTGATTTTACAGCATCAGTTGCCTGCACTGCCAAGTGGTAAAAATCCTAATTAACTTGATGTCTTTGAAGCCTTGCTCTTTTTCATTTGCCTTGCTATAATGTAGAAAGCCCATTACTGTCTATACAGGGAATTGCTGTAGTGAAATTAGCTGTGATAGCATTCCCAGTTCTCTTCATCTGAGAGTAGTTTTACTGGAGTGAGTACTTGATGGGGAACTCTTTGTTTGACAGGCAACAGCTTACAAGACAGGGAATAACACTGACAGAAAGAGGGGAAAGCAGTCATGCTCTCCCCAGCTGAGGAAAATGAAACACTATCTTTTTTTTGTAATCTCTTCACTCTCACATTTCATTCTGGTCACATCTCAGCTTCCCCTTGAAGCCTCATTCACAGAATTTGCATTTCTGGAAAAAGAGGCCTTGAATATTGACATCCCTGACTTGAAACAGCTCATACACTTCAGACATTTTAAAATCAGTATTATTTTCTTCAGTGAAGGTTTCTAGCAAAGATGGGAAATAATACTGGGGGTCTCTTCCAGAAACAGTGATGGGAGTTTAATTATCTAAATAATGATGATGGCTGTGTAGGATTTTCTTAAAATAAAACAGACAAATGTCCAAGCTCTGGATGGAAGTATTTTGGTGAAGTATTGACTCTGCCAAAGTTACATTTGACATTGACTTCCATGCAGACAAGATATAGTCCCATTTGGAGATTCTGGCAACAGTTGTATTTTAGCTTATGTTGACTATTTTGCACACAAATTGAAATTGATATAATTGTAATAAAGAACGAGGTATTTCACCTTTTTTTTTTTTTCACTTAGCTAACTTTTTATCTAACAAGTAGATTTTAGATAACAAAATTATTTTAATTCCAGGAAACAAAATGAAGACATCTTTAGTGCAGCCTCCAGGTTAAGCAGCTAAATCCTGATAATTTGGAGATATATGAATACATTCTCATTTGCTATTCCTTAAGTTAATAAATGAAAAAGCAGAAAAAAACAGAAAAAGCAAAATTCTATGATACTAGCTTTCTGATTTTGTTATTTCCCCAAGGTAATTGTTGAAGAAAAGAAACTTCTTAGAGAGCTATCTAAATTCAATAAAGTTTTTGCAATACTTTTCATGCTTATCATGCTTATGTTTGTACTGGGATATCATCAGGTAGGTAATATGCTATTTATCCTCTCAAAGAATAAAAAAGTGTGAGATAAAACTAATACCATGATTTTAAAAAGGGAACAATAACTTCATAGGTGGCTTAATACAGGTACTGTGAAAGTTTAGTATTTGCTTTGAAATATAGCCCAGCACAGAAGGCCAAGTTAGTACTTATCTTCACAAACAAAACCTAGAAGTGAAATTTTCCTTGGGCATGAAAACATTTAAGTAGGAATCATTAGGCTACCTAGTCTGCAACTTTTCCTAAATGAGGTAGTAGGACGATTTCTCATCTGTGAACACGTATCCTCTCAGTTTCAGCCTCGGTGATTGATTACTTCCTCTGACAGCTCTTTAACACAGCTTTGGAAAGGCTTAAAGACTGGAAGCTGGTTTGCATTTAACCCACTTATTTGTAGGAAAGGATCCGAGGAATATCCTGTTAAGAAATAAAGTTTTCCTGACCTATCATAAAACACAGCAATTGGAACCAGATATCTTGTTGGAGATATCCTTTGCTGTGATAGGAGATAGTGAAGCATGGTCTGTCCATGGGAAACTACAGGTTAGATATTATTGGTCATCTCAGTTTAAGTGGCTGGATAAAAGTACTTTGAAACCTAGCCTCTGGATCTTTGTAATGTTCAGAACTAGCAAAGTCAAAGCATAAACTATAACACAGAAATTATATGAAATGAAAATTCTTAACAAGATAGAAATAAAATATTTTAATGGAATTATGACATGTCTGAGAAACTGGAAAGCAAATTAAGAAGTCACACTGTCTTGAAAATTTTGTTTGTGCAATATCTTTAACAAAAATCAGTATACAATAAGCCATTTCTCTTACTCCTAATCTCCCGTTGTAGGTCAGCAAAATCTCTAAGTACTCACATTTTCAGGTTTGATATAAGGTTTTGCTTCTATCTTTTTAAGATTTCTTTTAAAATTCTATTTCTTTCCCTTGCAGAGACAATATTAACCCTGTGAGCAAACAATCTGTCTGAGTGAGAAGCAATGAAACACTGCTAGAACCTAGGGAGATGTGTTTCTAACAATTGTCTTAATGAGGTCATTTCCCTTAGACGACAGTATGAGCCATAGATAATTGTTTTACACCAGCTCCAGCATGAGGAGCAGCTTGCCAATATTCTTGTCCATGAAGACTCACTGTAACAG
This sequence comes from Ceryle rudis, assembly GCA_033439905.1. Classification (NCBI taxonomy): domain Eukaryota; kingdom Metazoa; phylum Chordata; class Aves; order Coraciiformes; family Cerylidae; genus Ceryle; species Ceryle rudis. The sequence goes on from JAAGNO010001913.1 coordinate 27,273, forward strand.
ACGTTCTCTGTTTCAAATTCAATGCATGTTCTAGAACTGAAGAATACTTTTTCAATTGTTTTGACAATACAGGCATATCCCTCTTTATCTGCACATAAGGAGCTCAGATGTATCATAGTAACTTAGAATGCATTGGGTTGGAAGGGACCTTTAAAGGTCATCTAGTCCAACCCCCTGCAGTAAGCAGGGCATCTTTAACTAGATCAGGTTGCTCAGAGCCCCATCAAGTAGGATCTTGAATGTCTCCCTAGATGGGGCCCCCACCACCTCCCTGTGCAACCTGTTCCAGTTCTTAATGTCCCATCTATATCTACCTTTCTTTAGTTCAAAACCATTGCCCCTCATCCTGTGGCTACATGCCCTTGCAAACAGTCCCTCTCCAGCTCTCCTGTAGGCCCCCTTCAGGTACTGGAAGGCCACTACAAGGTCTCCTCAGAGACTCATCTCCAGGCTGAACAACTGCAACTCTCAGCCTGCCCTCTTAGGAGAGGTGCTCCAGCTCTCTATTTTTTGTGGCCCTCCTGTGGAGTCACTTCCATCAGGTCGATGCCCTTCTTGTGTTGAGGGCTCCAGGCCTGTCCTCAAGAAAAGTTTAGAATGTAGGGCTAGTGAAGAATAAGTAGACAAGTAGCTTACCAGAGGAAATGGGAGTCTTCACTCCGATTTATCAGCTCCTGTACAAGTGTAAAGACTTACTCTTTCTAAACTGTCCTATTATCTTAAAAATAATAGTGATTTATTTGAAAATAATGTCGTTCTCTTCTGCCATGCCTGTAGCTACTACTCTCTATCTCATTTCTTTGTCCTGTGTATATAAATTTCACATCTCTGGTTAGATGAGCAAATATGATGTGACTATTATAAAAACTGCAACACCAAGCCATTTGCTACTCTTAATTTTTATGTCTAACTCAGAGCAATATTATTTTGTATGAGAAATGCATTTTTTTCATTTTGTAATTTTTGTTTTCAACCATCAAATATCTACACAAAACATTTCAAAACAGTGCAGATAAGAATATTGCAGAGTGCTATTTTAATTTCAACTCTGAAGATGTAAACAAAAAATGAAATACTGTAAATTCTGGCAAGATAAAAATGTTAGTGTTGGATCAAATGCCATCAAACAGTAACAGTGATACTCCTGTAACTTTCACCCTTCTCTTCTGTCTTTCATTTGTATTTATTTTTCCTAAGTTTGTAGAACAGCTCAGGACCCTGCAATCATTAAGGTCTAAATTAACATGTGCATGAGTCAGTATCAGTGTGAATTCAGCTGAATTGCATATTCAGGAAGTTAAATTTGCATGTGTATGTGCTCGAGTGGGACCTTATAGGAAATCTTACTGAGACAGAAATATAGACAATTAGGAAAAAAAACAAAAAACAACCAAAATTACTTAGATGAGACTAAGCTTAGAGGTGATTAGGACACTTTTGAACAGTACTTTTTAGTACTTTTGAAAATGTGTTCCCTCAAGATGCCAATCACAGCTTCTGAGCATTTTATTTCCTCAGCAGTTTCAGTGCTCCTGCTGATAGTGGGACTGCCTGGTGTGAGGTTGTGGCTGAACTTCTCACTGCTGCTTTGACAGGCTTCAGGCAGAAGAAATATGTCACCAGTTCTCTGCAGACCATGCCACACAGCTGGAAAAGAAGGTGAGGGAAGGAAAAGGTAAATGGAGGCATTTTAGAACTCAGTTATTTAAGAGAAAAAATAATCTGCTTTTCAAAGCATTGCTTGAGAGCTTATTATTGAAATACCAAAACCAAATAGGTACACCATCTGAAAAATTATTTTTAAATATTACTTGTTGCTTCTTTGTAGAATAATATAAAAATTAACTCTGATAATTTTTTTAACAAGAAAATTAAGTGACCGTTGAAGATACATCCATATTTCTTGTTTTCCTTTTTTGTTTCCCAGTTGTTGCACTAATTTATTTATAAGAAAGGAAAGCACTATTTTTAAAAATCACTGTCAGAAACTTGCATATGCTTGAGTTTGATTTAATATGCTATGCTCAAAGTCATTACCTGTAACTAAGATTTCCAGATGTGGCTAAAGAAGATGGATGCTAAAATACCTTTAAAATGTATCTTTATTATTCTGGTCATTTCCTATGAATCTTATCCATAGGAATGTGTGTCATCGGGCAACACTATGTCTGGACAAAATGTAAAAAATTATGACCACAAATACCTATACACTGAGTCAAAGTGCTAAATAAAAAAAAAAAGGAAAACATGTTGACCCTTCTTGTAGGAGCCTAGATAGTGAAGTCTGCTTAGTGCAAGAACGCAGATGTGAATATGGCTTTTTTTTTTGTTTTACCTCTGGAAGCCTTCACTTCTTTCTTTGAACAAATAGAAATGCAAATTAAAACAGATTAAATTTCCTAGTGCTTAAAAGAAGTACTAGAATATCATTAGATAATATTTCTTCATAGAAGACATTAGAAATATAATTTTTCTTTCTGAATTTTTCTAACACCATTTCAGCTAAATTTGATGGAGAACCTCTAAACCCAGTAACTATCCTTTTTGAAGTATTTTATTATTATTATAATTTTCTTTTTGTGTTCTTTTGATCTAGCACAGAACTAGCTGTCATACATATGCTATGACATGGAAATAGTAATTGCTATCATTCATTAATCACCACATCAGCTTGTTGATGTATCTACAAAAACAAACCATACCTTGCAGAAATCTGCGTTCTTCCTAGGTGACTATCTCTTTGTGAAAGAAATTGAGAGTTCCACAGCTAATGCTTTTCAGTACTTGTATCACTCCATACCCTAGTCTCTTCACAGCATGGATATATTCTGAATATTACAAGGATGTATATATACTTAAATAGATGTTAAACATCTCCAAAACATTTTGAGTGGAATAGGTCTTATGAATTTCTACTTCATCCAGACTTGTTGACTGTCTGAACAAGAAGATCATGGCAGGATTCCAGTAAACTCTACTATAGATATGTTAAGGTGACTAACAGGCATGCTCAGAAACAGAATCTCCACCATTTCAATAGAAGATGCAGGCCCTACATGTGAAGACTTTATTTCTCTGCTCCATATCTGCCATGGAAAACAAGACTAGCTGTTTATAAAGATCTGTGTTAAACTAAAAGAATGGCAAACTATATGATCACTTAAAAACAGCTGAGGAGATTTTGCTTACATTTCCTAAAATATATTACCTTTTAGAAAGACAGAGACACTTTCAGTAAGAAGGATGAAAGTTTTGAAAAACTGGTTAGGAAGTGGAGAGAGATTGTAATGGTAAATGGTTTATAATATAGATATTAAACTCCAGAAAGCTATGAATAATCCTTACTTTCATAAGTCATCCCATTTGTACAACATAAAGCATGAAAGGCATCTGAATATCATCAATATAATGCTTTGTTAATACTACATTGTTTAAATGTGGTTTTTTAACAGAATTTAGCAAAAAGCATAGCTGCTGAAAACAAGTCATCCTAAAATTCATGTCAAGAAAAGAGGGTTCTGAAGTACCAACTTTGTGATCTATGCAGGGAAAAGTAGCTGACAGTGAGAAATGCAGAGGTCAAATACAGTCTGACCTTTGGGTCAGAGAAGATGAAAAAAGTAATTCAGAAATGAAGGGGTTTTTAAGGGGGGGGGGGGGAAGAGAGACATTGAATGCAGAATGCTGAAATCAGAATCTTAAAACAGTAAATGGGAATAAACAAGTAGAATTATCAAGGAGATGGGGAAAATGCCATGTTCATGTATAGATGTAGAAGGCAGCAAGCAGAGTAATTTTCAATTCCACATCCATGACCAAATCTTAAATATGTCACTGTTCTGCCTCTGGGCATTTACTTCCGCAGTTTCTGTTCTATCCTTGTGATCCTTTCTTGCCTCCTCTGAGTTAGCCTCTAGGCTGTTGTGTGTTGTGGAGGCAATGATGAACATGATGATTTTGGTCAAATTAAAATTTATTTAATGAAATAAATTTTGTATAAAATAAACCATGATTCCTTCAGGCAAAGGGCTTGACTTGATATTAATCTTTTATTCTAGCCTTAGCTGTAACATTTGTGAGATGTTATAGCAAGAATTCAATGGTAAAGCATTTTTGTAATTTGCTTTCATAATGTCAATTTAACCACATTAGTATGTGTTGATTTCTGCACTTACGGCAAACTTGACAGTTCCATCTCTATGTACACAGAGATGTGACATATGATGTTCCCTCTTGCCCTGGCACGGTGCCATGGAAAAGTCTGGCTCCTTTTTACTACCCCCTCATCAGGTATTTATACACATTGAAGTTCCTTCTGAGCTATGTCTTTTCCAAGCTGATCAAGCCCATCTCCGTCAGCCTCCCCTCGTATAACAGATGTTCTAATTACTTAACCTCCATGACCCTTTGCTGGACTTGATTATGAAGTCTTTTCTGTCCACATGTCTCTGCCCACTATGCTGGCCAGTCTGGTCTACAACTTTCTCACTTGATAGGGGCACTTCATGTCCCACATCTATTGTTGCTCATTTAAATGTGTCCTCATCAGTTTGGCCAGCTTTTCCATCTCTTAATTGGGTGGGTGTTTTCCTAGCAGTCCTTAATTCTCAACAAGTATGCCATGGTCACAGAAACCAAAACACCCTGCACAAACAGCTGTTGACCTGTAGGATATACCCACACCTGAAGACCTTCCCCAACAGGATATGGGAGACACCACCTAGACCACCATGCTCTTGACCACCACCTTCAGAGACAGGTAGTCATGCTTGATATGTTCCATGTCTTTTCTGGTACTATCATTGGTGGACACATGAAAAAGCCGCTGGTGTCTGCTGCTTGAGAACCGGGCAAACCTTGTCAGTCTTCCCACAATGTCCCAAACTCATTCCCCATCCAGAAGGATATGTCCCCAACAGCAGGTCCAATCAGCAGCTAGGGACCTCTCTATCAGGCTCAGCTGGATTATTGGAGAGAGCTCCCAATACCTCATTCATCACTGTCAATCTGCAGGTGATGCAGGAGCCATCCTCCTCTGATACAAGTAGTCACCATCTTCTAACCTTCACCACCATGGAAGTCTCTATTTCTCACCCTGATAAGCACAGATTATCTTCTGCTCATTCAGTACAGTTTGGGGTCCAGGCCCTTGGAGAAGATCCAGTGAAACTCATTCTCTTCTTCCATACCTTTCTTATCCTTTGGTCACAGATTTAAGACAAACTACTCTTGTGACAATATTTTTTTTCACTTTGATGTTGTCATGAAAGCAAATTCAATTAAATCACACAAAGTCTAAGCAGGCAGGATGAAGAAGGGAAGGAAAAAGACCGATTCCTTGCCCTGCTCTCACCAAAATCCCAGCAGCATCATAGCATTATGAGTATGAGGACCAATGAAAGATGATCATTCAAAGATAGAAAAGTCTCAACTAACTCATAGAGAACACCCTATTCAATGAAAAGCCAGTAATAGCACTTCTTTCAGTCTTTACAGTCATGTTCTATGCCAAGGTCTCTTCAGTGAGGGAGTCATAACCTCTCCAGAAGTAAACATAGTGTTGTGAAGCACTGACAATTTATTACAGTCACTGTAAACAAAATCCTGCCTTTCCACTCCCATTATATCCTTCACCTTCAAGGCCAAGTGTCAACCTGTCATAGTACTTCAAAACATATGCAGAGATAATTCTTTCAGGCTTGTCACTTAATACATATATGTGTTTTCCTGCTGGTTTATAGGAAATGCAAAGGTTTCCTGGAATCCTGCTTCCTTTTACTTCGTAGAAGCTGCACTGGGATTCCAATAACACCAATTATGGGGCACAGAGAAGATCTCTGTAAGCTCAAGGGCACCGACAAGGCATGATCTCAAAAGGGAATAAACATGAAATACTGTGATGTGTACAGGCTACAGTGAATGATATAAAGTAGATATACAACTGCATGAAATCCCAGAGTGAAGCAGGATACAAAAAAAGTTGCAGCCAACAAGGGATGGCAAACTGCCTGCTATAAGTACGCCAGAGGAAAGAAAAATGTGCCTTTCCAGGACAATCAGCAAATCCCCACTTCATCTTTGCAATTTGGTTCCTGTTGCTGCTGCCAAAGACAGGAGGGAGGACTGGAAAGAGAAAAAGGAGGCATTTCCTGGCAACAATAGCTCTTCCTCTGAAACTGTTTACTGGCTGCCTTCCCTGGCCTCAGCCCGACCGAGATTCATGGTTCCCCCTCACTAAAAACAGGACATCTTCCAGTTATCTGCCAATTCTTGGGAACTTGAGGAAAGAGCAGGGATACTTGGATGTGAAACATTGGTGTTAAGGGTGGGCTATCACACCAAAGGGAAGAGTGAGTGGGGAACAGGAACTGAGATGGGAATATGGACCCTATACTTCTGAGGAAGAGATGAGGGGGTTCCAGCAGTGAGGAGTGGGAAAGAAAGAGGAGGCATGGCCTCACTCATCTTCCTTCAACATTTCTCCCCTCCTCTCCAATGCTTGCTATTTCTCCCCTGGCTTCACTTGGCCACAATTGCAACTTTTCCAAGTTTATCTGTTCTGGGCTGTGGGTGGGAGAGGCTCACCCCAAGCCTGTGCCATTTGGTTCTTGAACCCATTGGCCCAAATGAGACAACACCTGCACTGGTTTCGCTTTCCCCCATCACATTTTCCTGTGTGCTTTATTTATTTCTCTGAACAGCCACAAGATATTTTTGCCTCATGGAAAGGGTATCTTGAGCGAGTACTATCTGGCTCTTAGAACACAGTATTTCTTTGCCTTCCCTTTTGCTTTTGCTGGCGATCTTTTAATTGTCACTTACACCCAGTCTGTCACACCTCTTGCTTTGTGGGTACCCAAGGTACGACACCTTGATGTTTAACAATTTGCAGCAGTGTTCAATAGCTAATTGTCTCAGCAGAGCATGTCAGCTATGTGTTACCTTGCAAAACACATCTCCAGATACCTTATCACAGTTCTTGGGTGCGCTCCAAACAGCCCACTCCAGCAGAATAACAACGAGCAGGAAACAGGGACAGCCAGATAATGCCAATCTGAAATGTTAGCATCAAAGCAACCAACAAACTGAGAACACTGCACAAGTGTTGGTCTAACAAAAAAATTCCCTTACAAACCAGCTACAAAAGGCAATGGTCCAAACAGCAGTATAAAAGACATAGTAAAGAGTTGGCATTAGACTCTCAGCAGTTTTTGAGACTGAAATCAGAGGCATAGAGTTTTGCCAAGATTTGTATTGACATGACTTTATATGGTCTGTTGTAAGAGAGTGGGATGAAAAGGGATATAGGAAAGTAGACATTGGATTGAGTAACTCATTTGGTCCCTTGCAGCTCTAGCAGGGACCAGGAAGCTATCATACAACATGGTGATGTCAGAAAGAGAGTGGAAACAAGGCCTCCATCAACAAAAACAAGTTAATAAAGGAGTCAGTTGAGAGTCAATTAAGACAAGAGTCCCACAGTAGACAATATTTGAGCTAATCAGCAAAAAATGTTTGCTAATCTAGGAAATAAACCAATTTTTACCCAAAGCTTATTGTCTAAAGGTATGAGGAAGTGCTGGGGGTAAAACCAGGGTGTGCCTTGAATGGTAGCTGCTTTATCACTCTGTAATTGTTTCTTTATCAAAATAACGAGAAGTAATTTTTGAAAGTTGGAACCATCTGAGTCCTGAGTAGGCAATGTATGAAAATGTGGGTCTTGCGCACATTTCTGTGTCCATGTTCAAATCTAAGTTATGTTCTTCTATGTTAGAATTCAGTTGAAGATAACACCAGAGCTGATTCATATCTTGCACCAATAATTAGAGATAACCAGTTTCTTTATTTGAGCTTCAGTTCCCATGAAGATTACATTCACATTGAATTAGGTGAAAATATAACTTAGGAACACATATGTTATATCATTGTAACAGTGTCTTAAAAACTGTCATACTTTAGAACACATGCTCACTTCAGTGGACACCAGTTAGTTGTAGGTGGTAGGAACCATATGTAAGAAACTGGGTTGAGATGACTTCAAGGAGACATGTTCATGACACTTTAATTATAAAACCACTTTTTAACAACGATATTGGCTTCTTTAAACAAGAAACATTATCTGATTACAGAAGAACCTGCAATGAAAAATTAATATCTCAGGATGTTTTGAATAAGCATTGAAAGCTAATATTTTGTTTCAGCCTAAATGTGGACTCTGATGCCTTTTTTTTTAATAAGCTAAATTTTTAAGGTTTGGAATCTTAATCTCAAAATTAAATGTAAGGACAAGAAAAAATGTGGTAGAAGAGGTTTTCAAATGCTGGAATGAATGCTCAATCACTGAAATGCATCTTTCTGAATCTCTTGGGATCAAAAGGTAATCTGTCACATTCACACTGGAGCATTGTTTGGTAATACATTGAATCTATGATTATTATTAATTAATATGTATTATTACAATATTAATGGAATTTCTAAAGCACTAATTCTACAAAAAGGGATCCATACAATCTCATGTTTATCAGTATATTTTCCATAAAGCAGGTTAAAATAAATGATAAAGGGAGGTATTTTCAGCTTTTATGACCAAGATTAATATATGTCTTCTTTTACCTAAAATTTGACTATAAATTAAGGTCAGCCTTCCAAAATGTAGCCAGTTAAAGTGCTGCACAGATGTAAGATTCATAAGGTTTTAAGACCAGAAAAATCATTGAAATTATATTGTCAGACATCTGCTATATTATAAACCATAAAACCTCATCCTGGTTTTTTCCTTCATGTTATTAACATGCCTTATTTTAGAGCATTCCAATAAATAGTAGAGGATTTCTATAAAACTCTTCGAACTCGTCTTAAATTATTATTTTTTAAACTGTGGTCTAAATATTAGACTGTGGGGAAAGTTTGTGCTATTTATAACCTTCACTGAAAGTGCTCTGACTGTATCTCTCATTCCAGACCTTGCCTGCAGGTTTGATGTAATTGCACAGGTCTTTCTGTCATTAAACTAATGAGTTCAAGTTTGCAAAAACATGTTTTATGACAGGCAATGAGGCATCACACCTGATAAGGAGGTCATTTCTTAATGCAAAAGGGTTCTTCTTCTTGTAGCTGTAAATAGCATTAGGATTTCAATAGTAGGGCCAAGCTTAATAATTTACTGTGTGGTTTTACAGGATCCTGTGAGGAAAAACCACTTCATTTCTAATGAAGACTATCACAACTTCTTTCACAATCTGGAGCACAGGAACCATCCTCACAGATGTGAAAAGGAAAGTTATAGCTCTACCAGTGCAAAGATTTCGAGAATCTCTGACTTAGAACATTAAAACCTAAAAAAAATTATGAGGTTTTAACATACAATAATTGTTGGAATACTTTTATTTGCTTTCTCAAAAATTCTGACAGCTAAATTTGACAAAGTGCATGAGTGGAAATTGTTTTTGAGTGGTACTTTAAATAGACCTTTCTACCCTATCTAGAGAGTGAGCTAAGGCACTATTAGGTCTAATTATTATTATATTTTCTAGATCTGTTTATAGAATGGATAAGTCCAACAGGTGAGGTCTTCTTTTGAGATGTTTACATACAGTAATCTTATTAACAGTCTCTGTTCACAGTTGCTCAGTGTTCTGGTTTTTGTGCAATATGTAAATGTAAAAAAAAAATTATGTATGTCTGTTGGTCCTCTCATAATCTCATTTTCTTTTCACCAAATGCTCAGATATTGAGAATAAGTCAAATGTAAAGAAACTAAATTAGATGTTTCTATGCTAGTACTTTTATTTATTTTCAAAGAAACAATTTAGAATGTTTTAAAAAGTATCCTCTCATTGAATAAGAAGTTGGAATCTGAGGAACAGCAGAAAAAGAATCTTCATGTCTAGAACAGAAAGAAATTGTTCAGACAATACTAGTAACATCATTAATATTATGGTATTTATTTCAGAGACTTTTGTTGAAGGAACGTATCAGAAACATACTACAGCAGCTAGCTCTTCAAACAGCCGGCTGCTCTTGAAAGATGACACAAGCTGTAGTTGACTCTAGCTGTAGTTGACACTACTGCTAACAGTCATCTTGAGAAGGTCAAATTAAATGATCTCTTCAGATAAGTGCCCACACACGAGGTGCATATAAATATGAATGCTACAGATTACACATGCTAAAATATAATATTATTTTTATCACCGTGGGTGGAGAAAAGGCAGTATAGGAAGCCAGACCCCATACTGACTTTGTTAGCCTTCTCAAAAGTCTCAATACTTTTCATTCTTTGCAATCCCACAATCTCTGTTTACCTTGTCAAAGGACAGAAAGTTCCTAATGGAAATGAATTTCGTATTCCTGCTAGCTTTCTTGATTAAGCTTTTGCTACAAGGGCTTTCAGTTTCTCTCATAAGCAAGACTCTCTGATAGCCTTGGTAAAAACATTAAACACTGCTTTGTACAGACACTAATTTTAAGGAGCTGTTATCTCTAGTTTCAGTATAAAGGAGCATAACCAGACCCCTTCCTGATCATATCATCTCTATTTAGTAGGTCTTCATTCCTCTTGTGGTTGCATTTCTTTTGGGAAATTACAGTAAGAGGTACTGAAGTGCCTATTCCAGCAGTCATGTCCTGACAGCCATGTTATCTGTGGAGAGAGCTCTTCTGAGATGTTGTCTGCTGTATATCAAGATGTATATGAAATCCTTCTGACTCTTGAGCTAATTTAGAAAGCAATGAGAAGCTTCAGTTATTTGGATCCAGCTGTCACCACTCACACAGAATGACCTCACTGTGCTAGGCAGAGTTATATTAAGGGATACTCTGAGCTAGCTCCAAATGAGATGATATGTCTACATGATACAAGCCAGAGGTCATAGAAAGAGAGAGAGAAAAAATCATTAGGGTAACTAGCAGGGCTGGCAAAAAATAGGTAAACTTTCAGGCAATCAAAAACTTTCTGATATTAGAGTCACCATACTTCAAAGCTAAATACAGGCTGAAAAATTTTCTCTTAGCTTAATAATATATGTTAACCGGCTGACTGTGAGACAAGGTAGCTGTTACCCTGTAAGGTAGAAGACTGTTTCATATTGAGATAGTAAACTGTTTATCTTGCTATCAGAAAAGGAGAGAGGATTTATATCCTGTGAACTTTAAGATTCCAGCATGGAAGTGGAGGAGAAAAAATATGTTTAAAACCCACTACTTCTGCTGAACCCATGTTTATTATTTTCTTATTGGCATGTTGACTACAGAGGTGAAATCATGTTTTAGTCAGGTCTCAGTATATTTGGGTTATGATACAATAACCAACAGCCTGGGATCTGGAGATATTAATGTGTCTTTAACTGGTAAAATCCTTTATTTTTACTTATGTTGCATATTAAGATGTGAGCTGGAATGGCTGGGTTGTTTATCCTTGTAGATGTTGAACGGTATTGACATAAATTTGCTCTACCGTTGGCAAGATATTTATTGTTACAACAATTACAGTATTATCTTTTTAAAAGAAACATTCACTGATCTAGTACAAAAACATGCACATGAGATTGTATCATTGTCAGGGCCATTATCAATTTGACCAGTAAATTACTTACATGAATGGAGTTCAGTTTCTTTGACAAATGGTGATCAGCAGTGTAAGAGGAGGTATTTGTTTAAGTCGTGCAGAAGACTGAATACAGCGTAGGCTTGAAATTCATCCACGCTGATACATATTTCTTTGGTTGGAAGGGTGCTCAGGGATTTTCTAAGTAGTTGAACATAGACTAAAGAATCAGTCCAATGATCTTTCAGTTCAGCTCAGGTGTTGTCAAGACCAATTTTTACTTTGCTATTTTTAAGGGAATTGGCTTGCAGAGTTAGTTCATCCATTGTACATAGTTCTATTGCAATGACAAATCTGCTGCTTTTCCTGTCACTTATTACTTGTTTGATGTTCTATAACTTTCATGGAACTGATGCACAAACTCATCTACAGTGATAGTGAAGTATTATTCTCTCCTGGGTAACTAGGAAGCTTCTTTATCCTTATGCTGTCTTTTCTGTAAGTCATATCTATATTTCTTGAGAAGCTGTGCCACAATTTTCATCTTTCCTTCATTAACAGAGAAGCCAATCCTTCACCAGTTGATAAGACCATCACAGCTGGGATCTTCAGCCAATGGATATACCTGAGTCACCTGTATACATTTTCCATCTTGATGAGATCTTTCTGGCTCCAGGCACACAATTCATACTCTGGTTTCTTGAGATATACACTGAAAGCAGTGTGATAAAAAGATTGTACATTTCTAGCAGAAGTTTTGTATTTCCTATTATGGTGTTAAATTATTTAAAATTATCTCTGCATCTTACCTATTAAAATTTAAGTGTCTAGGAAAGATTAGTATTGGTGGTGTTAAAGTTGCTTTTATATTCATAGTACTAACCAATGCAAACTGAGACAAGAACTGATGACTAAAGTAGGAATTTTTTCTGGTGCAGTCCAGCAGCATTATTGCAGTTAAACCCCACACAAAATGCATTGGTATTCACATTTCCATTTTCTGCTATTGAAAGATTCATGTTATGGAATAAGCTTATACAACAGATACCTGCCTGCATTTCAACTAGTTACCATGCTGCATTATTTGCTTATAGCAACTGTTGAGATTACTAATGTTCAACTGTCCTTTAAGACACAATCATTTTTAAGATTAAACTTTTCAGGCAAGGCTTTCAGACAGTTATGAAAGATTGCTACCACCCTTTGACAGTATTTCACTAATATCTGTACGAGTTGTGAGAGGTGCATTGACAAAAAGTTCGGATTTGACAAAGGTTATGCTGCTATACTGCTTGTGAGTACTCCCAATAACTAGCTTAATTTGTGATGTTGATCTTTCATTTGTATGCTTCTTATAGAAATAGTACCTGATTCTGTAATTAGGACATCTTGGGGATGTTTTTCTGTCACTGAAAGTAGATTGATCCTTTTAAGTACTTTTTTTATCAGTGTAAGACTTCATGAGAGACCTTTTATGCGGTATTGTCAATCGGATTAACTAGGTGTAACTTTTGTTATAGTAGTTGGCAAGTATTGAAATTTCCAGATTTATTGTTTGTCATAAACTTCAGTATGAACTCTCCAACAGTGACACTTCCATTAGTGCCAGTATAATAGCACTAATAAAGCCACTTTTCCTTCCTAAGCAACACCAAGGAACAAACCACCAGTGATACTCATAGTTTGTGGTTTTCCAGAAAGTTTGTTAGAGAATTTATATAGCTATGTGAGCCACTGTGGCCATCACTGCTTTCATCACTCACCTTCCTAGGCATGAATGTTCTTTCAGGTGATCAATGTTGCCATGGATTAACTCATGACTGAATTAAAACTGTCTATACAATAGCTTTCTATGGTGTCATGATATTATGGCATTACTAGAGATGGAATTGTAAATTAAAATCCTTCATGTGTTTTATCTTCTGGAATCTGTAATACTTCTTTTTTTGGTGTGTTGATCTAGGAGCTGACCTACAAGGGTGGGAAGAGTAATGAGACTTTTATGTAATAGCAACTGAAGAAGATGAGGGCAAAATTTAACTGAAAAGCTCTAAGGTGGTAATGTTCTCATGTGCACTGGTGACAGCTGTTTGGAAGATTTGTCCTAAAAAGAAATGGTTCTTCAGCCAAAAAGTATTTGATAAAATAGAAAAAAAAAATCTGATTTTGGTATCTACCTTTGAAATTAACCATATTCTCCAAGATAATAAAATAGATAGTTCTTTTCAATAAGAAGACATATGCCTGGTTTACTAAAAATATAGACTAGGACACTGTAGTCTAAGCATTCTGAAAGCCTACTTCATGGGTAAAGAATGTGGAAAAGCCTCCTAACAAAGATAGCAACAAGCACTAAATGAGCTGGCTACTGACTACACCAAGATATCTAATTAGGACTGATAAAAAGGGAAAAGTATCTGGAAGCAGCAACATCTACAAGGACTTCTGATTTCCAAGTATCTTCTGAACAAGATAGTTGATATGGTACCTGATTCACAATGTATATTTTTAATAAACATGGTCTATCTTCTCTATTTAGGTTTTTATTCTATATGGATCCTTTAGTTATTTAGCTAAATAATATGATTATCATACACAATGAATACACATAAAAATATCTCATGTCTACGTGTATGTCTGTTACCCCTGAGAGTCTGAAGAGGTGAAAATGGAAGGGGTGAAAACTTACCTTTTCCACTTCCATGAAGTCGAAAAAAAGAACAATCCAATGAAGTGAAAGGCTGTGTTTTACCAAGGCAAATTTTACTCTATAATGTAGACAATCCTCCAACCAATGTTTTCAAGTCTGAAAACATCAAGTCTATAGAAACAACTAAAAAATCCCTAAGAAACCACAAAACACCTGTATTAAATTGAGGAAATCTGAAAAAAAACAAACAAACAAAAAAAACCCACCCATTTGTTATACAACAATTAAAATTAATGACGAATCATTCAAGATGAGCCTCATGTTTTTCTCTTCTCTGAGTATGAAGGAATCCTGTGAAAAGGCATTGCAACAACTTATTTCAACATGATTTTATGAGAGATCTTCCTTTGTTAGCATACCCTTAGTTATTCAGTAGCACAGGATTATCTATCTTTCTGTTATACTCTATAGGCTTGTTCTGCATAAAAATTGACTCATTTCCATGCTTCTGCATCTCATGTATATATTCTAGAGTAAAAGAACACGTTCCCCAGATTTGAGAGTATGTTGATACTGCAATTGTCTTATGTATTTGTTAAAGTTCTTCATTTTCTATAGGCCATGTCATTTTACATGTACGTTAGAAGTCAAGATGCAGCATTGCCTAACTGTAATCTCCTTTAAGTAGCACGAATTAACCTTGAAGAATCACAGGAGCAGTAACTCTGTTCTCCAAGAAGAAGGTGGCATTTTTCATTCTACATTGTTATTACCTTGAAAGTGTCAAAATAACGTCTTTCTTGTTGCCTGAAAGGAGAATACTCTGTTCACACATCATACATTAAAATGACTGAAAAGGAAGTAGAAAAAGACAAGTTGATAAAATTATCAGATTTGTTATTGAGGACTATTTGTGGATGACACTCTTAACTATGCATGCAAAAATAATTTAAATCAGAAGGCTGAATGTAACCAGTAATCTCAAGTTATATCTGAACTGCTACTTGATTAATATTTTTGGAAGGCAAGCCTTTTAGGACAGACTATATTTCTCAATACATCTGAATACTGTGGAAGTTACAATATGCAACAAGCATAAGAAAGTAATTAATAAGATTGGAGTGCCTAGAACAAAATGAAAGGAAGACAGAAAAGTTCCCTTGAACGTTCAGCTGCCAATCAACATACAGTTAAGAAACAAACATTTAAATATCTTCTTCAAGAGTGTAAAATCATATAAAAGCTTGTTAAATAGTTGAGACCTTTGATGTAAGAGTTGTTATAGGGCTTTTTACTCTCGTCAAGAACAGACAGAAACAGAATGTATCTAAATGTCCACTGTGTCTATTTTTTTCACATTCCAAGACTGATGCTCACTATTACTTGGCATATTGAATTTCTTCAGGACATGCCTTCTATTATTAGAATTTGCAGTGAGCACAGAGATAAATGTTTTTACCAATGAAGTTTGTGAGCTAAACTACTGTACATCAGATCAAACATTCCTCCACTGTGATGGATGACTTCCCTTCAGCTCTGAACTTCTGAAGCGGTTCTGTTTATTTCATTTCAAGCTTACTTTAATCCACACTTGAAGGAGCCAAATCTATATTCACTATTGAGACTGCTCTGTGTTCCTGACAGATCATTCCCTTTATTTTGTTACTGATGATATTTAAAGGTTCTTCACTAAAAAGCTTAGAATATAAAAATGTGTACATGTTAATTTTACATTATCTATACAATCCTTATGATAAAAAGGCAAATGTTTTAGTAGTTAATAGCTATGTAGCATGTTTTATGTTTCTCTGGCTAAGGATATCTTTTGTTTTTGGTAAAATGATACATTAGATCATCAGATTAGGTTAGTAAGCAAAATTTCTTTCCCTCTTACTGTCTTGAAAGTTAGCAAGAGAGAGGCTGCATTTGTATTAATGCCTTCTTCCTTTTCACCTCCAAATTCAAGCCAATTGACCTCTATATATTCAGTGATATCTGCAGATCTTTCAACACCAATGGTAACTGGAAGCTCTGATTTTTCAGTGTAAATCCTTTGAATCTGCTGCCAAGATGACACTAGGCCAGAAGAAATAGTCTTTATCTTCAACTGACCATCCTATATCAAGCACAAAGACTTGATCACCAGCCAATATTAAAATGTTTCCCTGTTGTATTTATGTTTGGTAGCATTTGTGGAAGACAATATTTTAAAACCATAGAATTTAATTTTCATCATCTCACTGCTCCCAGCTGTAAGCTCATCAGTAAAGGTAAACAAAGAGGTATATGCTTAGCAGCATGGTTCAGATCCTAAGCCACTAGCCTGGTGTTTTGGTCTCATAAGCATATTAAGCAGCTTTATGGGATTTACATCTAACAAAAATATAAGAAGATTAATTACAGCTTCTTAAGCCACTGAAAAGTAATGTAAAGTCAATTACTTTATTATTGGCTAGACCAGACCACATGGTGGCAGGTAGGACAAAAATCTAATGAGCACAGCACTTCAACTCTCTATTACAGGTTCCCATTAGCAAAGATTTTTCAAATATGCAGAGATGATCCTGAAATATGGGATAATGTTAGCTAAATTTTAACAAGGGGACATTTTTTTTTAATTTGATGAGGGCTAGACATAAGGCCTTTGTAGGACTACAGTGGTCTTTTGTGTTTCATTGAAGACTGCTGAAAAATTCTGCAGATAATGAATAGAGGTCCAGTGTTTTCTCCCTGCAGATAAACAGCCATGGATTTATCACTTGATAATCAATGCATAGTTCAGTGGGAACAATTCCATTGGTCTGCATCTAGTACAGTATTTACACTGTACTATATTTCACAAGGCATTTTAAACAGTTCATTGTGAAGAATCAGATGAGATTTTACTTCTGGAGTTTTGAAAGATTGAAAATACTTGCTCAGCTTTTATTTAGGGAATGTAAAACAAGTAAAAGTGCAAATACCCTCCCCTCTAATGTTCATTTTTCTAATATGGTCTCTTATGCCTTATGTCCTTCATCTTCTGTGAAGAAGATGTTAGACCATAGGATATTTTATAGTGCTTAATACAAATATATTAATAACACAGACTAAACTCCTAGTGACCAGGAATGCATGCAACCAAAACAGGAACAGTCTGACCTGAGTTCTTCTCCCTTCCTTCTCCCACAGCAGAAGGGCTACTCTGCAGGGCAAATCTAACATAGCTGAGACATAAGATGGTGCAAGTCCGCATGCATGGGACAAAAAAACACACTTCCATCTTCTGCAGAGCAGTATAAAGTCTCATTATCTGGGAAGGAGGCAGAGAGCAGCTACAGTGCTGTGAAAGTCCCAATTTTGTGTGGATTGCTAGAGGGAAGATAATGGGGAATAAATCTAATAAACCCAAGACTGCTATTAGTGTAATGCCTCTTAAATTCTTCAGAGTTTTTCATGTTCAATAGTGACTCGAAGTCCAAGTATTTCATGACCCATCAGGGAGCCTAATTATTGGTGTAGAACATATATACTAACTGGAAAGGGAATCCTGCTGTGCTTTATCTCATTTCATTATACAGTCTAAAAATACGTATTTGGAAAAGAGCACTTTGAACTGATATTTTGACTGAGGTGAACTAGGTCCATGAACATTGCTACCACAAATGTTCAAAGATGGTTGAGTTGTAATTGCACACTGTTCTGATCAATGAAATATTATTCTCAAAGCTTGTCCAGCTATAGATTTTCCAAATCATTTCACTCTGATTAATATCAATTTTTTTTTTTTTTTTCCTGCAAGAGGGGCGGGACATCATTACAAAACTTCAAAAATGCTGGAACTCATACTTGTTTAAGAAAATAGAGTTGTATTTTCTGGACGTATTGATGACACGCCATGTTATTTTCTCCAGTAGCATAGTATCACTTCATAACAATGCATGGAAAAAGATAACGTGAGATAACTGTTGGCAATGGGAATGTAATGCCTCTTCACAGCAGTAAAGTCATAATATAATGTAAATATATACAGAAACACAGAATCACAGAATAATTGTGGTTGGAAAGGACCTCCTAGATCACCGAGTCCATACCTACAAAAATAAAGAACACCTAAATATCTGACCACTAAAAAGAAACAAAAAAGAAACCTCAAAAAAACCACACACAAAACAAAACCACACAACACCAAAAACCAATACACAAGCCCTCTACATGCCTGCCCCTAGAGCATGTCGTGAAGCACCATGTAAACTCGTTTCTTAAACACCTCCAGGGATGGTGACTCAACCACCTCCCTGAGCAGGCTATTCCAGTGCCTCACCACTCTGTCTGTAAAGAATTTCTTCCTAATATCCAATCTAAACCTCTCCTGCCACAACTTCAGACCATTTCCTCTGGTTCTGTCAGTAGTTACTAAGGAGAAGAGGCCAACACCCACCTCTCTAAAACCTCCTTTCAGGTAGTCGTAGAGGGCAACGAGGTCCCCCCTCAGCCTCCTCTTCTCCAAACTAAACATACCCAGCTCCCTCAGACTCTCCTCATATGACTTGTTCTCTAAGCCCCTCAGGAGCTCAGTAGCTCTCCTCTGGACACCTTCCAGCATCTCAACGTCTTTCTTATAATAAGGGGCCCAGAACTGAACACAGTACTGGAGATGAGGCCTCACAAGTGCTGAGTACAAGGGCACAATAACTTCCCTTCTCCTGCTGGCCATGTTATTCTTTATACAAGCCAGGATCCTCTTGGCTTTCTTAGCCACCTGGGCACACTGCTGGCTCATGTCCAGTCAGCTGTCTACCAGCACTGCTGGGGGTTGCTGTGACCAAAATGCAGGACCCGGCACTTGGCCTTGTTGTACCTCATACAATTGGCCTTGGCCCATCAATCCAACCTATCCAAGTCCCTCTGAAGAGCCTCCCTGACTTCGAGCAAGTCAACAATCCCACACAATTTGGTGTCGTCTGCAAATTTACTGAGGGGACTCTCAATCCCCACATCCAAGTCATCAATAAAGATGCCAAACAAGACTGACCCCAAAACTGATCCCTGAGGAACACCAGTGGTGACTGGGAGCCAGCTGGATTTCACCCCATTAATCACAACTCTCTGGGAACGGCCAGCCAGCCAGTTTTTAACCAGTGAAGAACATATTTATCTATATACATCAGTAGAAGGCTCAAGAAAAACAGTATTTACTTTTAAAAGTGTAAAGGATATTAAGCAATTCATTTACTTTGCCTAAACATACTACAATGGGATGAATTCAACCTAAAATAAAAGGAAAAAAATGAAGAAAATTATAAATGAAACATGTTAAATTATTTAATATCATTGTGTAATCCTCAGATAACTTAGAGTCACAACTTACATATTCTTTCATGAAATTCACACGTCACTGCCTATGCCAAAATAATTTTGTCTTCCTGCTTAAAAATAGGTCTTATAAAACAGTGTTTACTGTTCACATATCAGAACAGTTTCTCTCTGGAAAAACAATAAAGACAACCACAAAAGTAATGAAGAGCAAGAATCCTGGAAAATAAACACTTCCTGGGAAGTTCATTATGAAAAAAGGAGACTGCTCTGATTTTGTAGAGAGCAGTAAATTTTACCAGTTTGAAAAGAACAGGAATGACTTGGTTCTGCAGCCACTTCCAAGAGGGTTGGAGAGCATCACCCCACAGACTATGGCTCTGTTGTGCATTAGGGACCAACAGAAACTCTCTCCTGTGGATGCCTCAAATGTTCTGTCATCTGGACATTGGAAAAAAGATGGGTGCAAACAATTATGTAAGACATTTTGGCACAATAAATGAACCAGCTGGTTTTTGCTTCTTCTACATTTACTTAAATCAAAATACTCAAATAACAAAGCAGCAATTAGGGAAAGATTGCTCCCTCTGTCACAGGTCAGGAATGTGACTGTCTGCTTTTAAGATAAGGCTTGGCAAAATAATTTCTGGCCAGAGCCTTGGCACACTGAATTAGATAGGAATCTAATTGTGTCCTTTTTACAGCTAGTCTTCAAATACTTATCTGATGAGACAACTTGCTGAAATTTCCCATTCAAGCCACTAAGTGTCATAACAGTCTAAATACCTAAGAATGATGTCTTGGAGTTAATAAATTCCTTCTGTAGAAAAAAAAAAAAAAAAAGCTCTTGAATTACTCAGGTTTTGGTCACCTACTGATTAAACATCTTCTGGCTAATCTTCCATAATAAATTTGAAGTCTCAGTGGTTTCCTCTTACCCTCTTCCTGATTGGAAAGTTATATTCTTCCAGATAGGAAGCAGGAGCAATCTCATGTGACATACACAATCATTAAGAAGCACAGCCAACTCTTTGAAAAATGAGCAACAACAAAAGAACCCTCTAAGGTTATGTAGATTTTTTTTTTTTTTTCCTGTGAGTTATTCCCTCATTTCTAGCATATTTCTATGAAGGACAATATAGAAAGTGTTGAAAGAGGCATATGGTGTCCGCTTAGACAAGAACATGCTGATAAGGAGTGGCACATGTCATGACAGAAGCATTTCTTCTTAGCTCATTACCTCCCATTCTTTCCAGTTTCTCCTCTTCAGCATAACACTGAAATGTGGCTAAAGCAATATCAGTAATGAAATGTCAGAATGCTCTGTCTTTCACTGTCTGTCTTATTTTTATCATCTACTCTGGTAGGTACATACGGTTCTGCAGGGAAAATGGTAACTCAGTGAGACTGAAGCTGTTAAAAAATTTAAAAGATGAGCATCATACTTTGCTGCTTACCCTCTGCAAGGGTCTGTAAGTATAGACAGAGAGATACGAGGGAGTGCATCAGTGTGTGTGTGCATGTGTGCATGTTCACATTATATGTAGTATAATCCTGTAATCATCAGAAGGCTTATTTTTGGTGGGATGGGTGACAGTTTCATATATATTTGTCAGCATAGCTTGCTTCCTTAGAAAACTGTTTGCAATGCTATTATTAAGCAGCACTAAGCACTGATTCCTCCTATCTGCAATATAAAACGTTAATGAAGTTTTCATCGGTCCCTTTTTTGCAGCAGGCATGCTAAGTAGATTCTGTGAAACTGCATTATGGCTGCATTTGCAATTTTATAGTTAAAAATATGTTAGTATTTTAATTATTAATCCTAATACACAGGGATTTATAGCACTCTGATAAAACAGTCTCCAGAGCAGGCAAGTTCTCAATGAGAAACAGAAAAACATATCTGGAATAGAAATCATCATCCTCTTCCCTTCTGAAGAACATAACTAATCTTCACTAAACTGAATTCATGTAAGTTCTATGAACTCTTTCACAGTATGTTGATTAGTTTCGCCTCCATTCCTCCCCAAGGCATACCTACCTGGGAAAGGACACTATGAGATCTGACCACTTAAATTGTGGAGCCCAAAACTGGACACAGTATTCCAGGTATGGTCTTACAACGTCAGAGTAAAGGGGGAGGAGAACCTCCCTAGACCTGCTGGGCACAGTTTTCTTAATGCAGCCCAGGATGCCATTGGCCTTTCTGGCTGCAAGGGCACAGTGCTCTCCCTTGGAGAACTTGCTATCCACTAGGACTCCAAGGTCTTTCTCCACGTGCTGCTTTCCAGCAGGGCGACCCCTCACCTGTACCGGTGCCTAGTGTTGTTCCTCTCCACATGCAGGACTTTACACTTGTCCTTATTGAAACTCATGAGGTTCATCTTCACCCAGCTCTCTAGCATGTCCAAATCTCGTTGGATAGCAGCACAGCCTTCTGGTGTGTCAGCCACCCCTCCCAGTTTCATATCATCAGCAAACTTGCCAAGGGTTCACTCTATCCCCTCCTCCAGGTCTTTGATGAAGATATTGAACAAAACTGACCCCAGTACTGATCTCTGGAGAATACCACTGGCCACAGGCCTCTAGCTTGACTCTGTGCCCCCAGCCACAACCCTCTGAACTCCTGTTGTTGAGCCAGTTTTCAATCCACCTCACAGACTGGTTGTCTATGCCACATTTCTTGAGTTTTTGTATGAGGATGTTATGGGAGACAGTATCAAAAGCCTTACTGAAGTCAAGGTAAATGACAAACACTGCTCTCCCTTCATCTACTCATTTGGCCATGGCTTCATAGAAGGATATCATATTAGTCAAGCAGGCATTCCCTTTGGTAAATCCATGTTGGCCACTCCTGATAACCTTCTTTTCTCCCATGTGGTTAGAGATGGCCTCCAGAATGAATTGTTCCATCACCTTTCCAGGGATGGACGTGAGGCTGACCAGTCTGTAGTTGCCTGGGTCTTCCCTCTTGCCCTTTTTGAAGACTGGAGTGACATTGGCTTTCTTCCAGTCATCACGCATCTCTCCTGTTCTCTGTGATTTTTCAAAAACAATGGAAAGCAGCTCAGCAACAGCATCAGCCAGCTCTTTCAGCACATATGGATGGACTTCATCAGGGCCCATGGATCTGTGTGTTTTCAGTTTATCCAAGTGATCTCTAACCTAGTCATGACTGACTAGCAGAGTGTCTTCCTCTCTCCAGTTCTGCTCTCTTACTTCCAGTGACTGGGGTTCCTGACAGCTGGTTTTGGGAGCAAAGACTGAGGCAAGCGTTCAGCAGCTCTGCCATCTCTGCATCTTCTGTTACCATCTCTCCCACCTCATTTAGCAGTGGCCTCACCTTTTCCCTACTCTTTTCTCATTGATGTATTTGAAAAAGCTCTTCTTGTTTTCTTTCACTTCCGTGGTGAGACTAAGTTCCAAGAGATCCTTGGCCTTTTTCATTGAGTGTCTACATACCCTGGCAGCATTTCTATAATCCTCCCAATTAACCAGACCTTTTTTCCACATACTGTAAATCTCACTTTTCCATTTGATTTTTTTCAGGAGCTCCCTGTTTATCCATGCAGGTCTCCTGCCTCCTCTGCTTGATTTTTTTTTTAAGGGAATACATTTATCTTGAGCTTGGAGAATGTGATGTTGAATATTAACCAGCTCTTTTGGGCCCCCCTACCTTCTAGAGCCCTAGCTCACAGGATACTTCTCAGTAGATTTTTGAAGAGGACAAAGTTAGCCCCCTTAAAGTCCAGGGTAGAAGTTTTACTTATTAGCCTGCTTCTTTCCCTAATGATATTAAAATCTAACAAGTCATGGTCGCTACAGTCAAGACTACCCCCAACTATAACATCTGCAACCAGGCCTTCTTTGTTTGTTAATACAAGATCAAGCGTTAATACATGATTAAGCATCACACCTCTCCTTGGTTCTTTAACCACCTGCAGCAGAAAGTTGTCATCAGTACACTGCAGGAACCTTTCAGACTGTTTATGTCTGGCTGTGTGATCTTTCCAACTAATATCAGGGTGAATGAAGTCACCCTTGAGCACCAGGGCATGTGGTCTTGAGGCAGGTAACAGGTAACAGGTAACAGGTAACAGGTAACAGGTAACAGGTAACAGGTAACAGGTAACAGGTAGACAAACCAATACCCATTGCTCCTACAATGTTTTCCATGGGAAAAGAAGCAATCTCAGCAGCGTGCTGAGATTACAGACTACAACTGCTGTCTCTGTTAACTTTCAGTTCTTTTTGTGTCTACCTGATATCTCTTGCTATTTTTTAAATCTCTTTTAAAAGACTTTATAGTCTTTTAGACTATAGAGCACACTGTCTTCTTGTTAAGCATTCGTAAGGACAACTTCTACTCTAGCAAATGGTATTGGGCCTACTCACTGTTTTTCAGGCTGCAGAATGCATCAGGACCCATGTATACACCCAAGCTTTCTCCCTTCTCAGGACAGTCTTATCTCAATATACTGTCATTAGGAACCATCCCTGACTTGTGGCATCCCTTGCAGCAGCCCCAGCCATCATCTTGGCAATATCAATATGGCACAAGCCAAATCCCAATGTAAGGTTGTGCACTGATGAATAAATAGCTGTGGAAGGGTGTTCAATCCTGAGTCTGTTTAGATGCTTTCACAGGTGCTTCTGTGGTGTCCTGACTCACATTTTGACTTCTTTAACATGCAGTGAAAGTATTATTGAGGTTTAGAAGCAGCTCTGGTAACTAGTAAGCAAGTCAGAAGCCCCTGCTGCTTCATCATGAGACTCCGCATCTGTGTTTCAGAAAAAGATGTCCCTATTACAAAAAAAGGTGATTCAGATGATCCTAGTTATTTTTTCCAACAATTCCAGAGTCCTACAGACCCTGAATAATTTGTTGTGCTTATATTACTACTTTACCTTGGCATATAATCTATGCCCCTATCTGTCTAGTCTGTACTCACAGCTGTTTCTGATCACATTGCTACAGAAGGAAAGATATCAATATATTTCTAATGTTCTTTATTTCCCATGGAAGAAAAATTCCTCCATTCAAACTGAGTGTCAGATATGTAAATTAGCATCTCTTTCCTCTACCATTGGATAGTCAGTAAAAATACATTATCAAAATAATACCCAGATTTATGAAGTTCTTTGATCTCTCTAAATCATAGAAGCATAAAATCATAGAATGGTTGGAAAAGACCTTTAAATGTCCTCAAGTCCAACACTCCTGGAGGGAGCAGGGACATCTTCAAATAGATCAGATTGTTCAGAGCCCCATCCAACCTGACTTTGAACATTTCATGGGTGTGTCATCTACCACCTCTCTAGGCAACCTGTTTCACTGTTTCACCAGCCTCATTGTAAAAAATATCTTCCTTATATCTAGTCTAAATCTACCCTTTTTTAGTTTAAAACCATTGCCCCTTGTCCTTGTCTTTCTTGTAGGTCCCTTTTAAATACTGAAAGGCTGCTATAAGCCTTCTCTTCTCCAGGTTGAATAACTCCAACTCTCTTAGCCTTTCTTTATAGGAAAGGTGTTCTACCCCTCCAATCATTTTTGTTGTCCCCCTCTGCACATAATCCAACAGGTTCATGTCTATCTTGTGCTGAGGACTCCAGAGCTGGACACAGTACTACAGGTGATGTCTCACCAGAGCAGAGTAGAGGGGCAAATGCAAGGTTAATTACTATGGATAATTCAGATATGAATGTGAAAATCGGGATCGTTATTGCCTCCAGATCAGCAGTCTTACGTATTCAATTGTCTTGGGTGGCATTTTACCCATGTCAAGTGAAAAATGAGGCAGTCGCACAGGTAATTATCTCCCTGCCACATACTAGATTATAAGAAATAGAAAGGCAACTTAATGAAGAATTGAAGCAACTTGACAAACTTGGAAAAAGTTGAGATGAAATCTCTTTCTTATTGTTGACTTGTATACCAAAGAAGAGTTCTTTCCTCTTAAGAATATGCCTTAACTCAAACAGCAATATATTCTTCTGGTCAGTGTTTTGGAGATCAAACCAGATCACAGTAATTGCCTCTGTTTTCTATTAATTTATTGAAGATAAATTAAAATATCAAAGTCTAAAAGTTATTATAAGAAGCTTCTTAATCAATCTAAAAAATATTGAAAGTCCAGTTAATGTAAATGTTATACCAGTAAAATTATACAAACTTAGACTCTTAATCAGAATTGAAAGATGGGTTGTTTTTTCAGATAAAAGCTTGTGAAAATTTGAAGTGATTGTCTATTCTCTGATCTCATGCCATTTTGGTTATCTTATAGATTTAAATGTTCCTGATTTTACTGACAAAAAGAGTAATGAAAAAAGGATTTATAAAGCTGTGTTCAGCATTTTTTGTTAAAACTCATTCTAACATGCACTTTTGTACTCAGAAACACATGTTCCCTGAGTTAATACACAATCTTTCCATGAAGGAAAAGAAACCCTGTGATTTATCACCCAGTCAAAACTGAGTTACACACCTAGCAAGATGAATATTTATGAACTTTTCACTGTCTAGATCTTCACCCTATACTGAATGCAGTGAAAACACACCAGCTGAGAATCTTTCCTTAATAGAGGAAATCTTATCAAAGATATTTTGCAAGAAATAAAAAAAAAAAAAACCCAAATGTTTCATTCTGAAATATTGTCATCTCTATTGGTAGTATACCTGTAAATATCATAGAAGCCAAACCTGAGAGAGCTATTATGACTCTTTCATCACCCCAGATTTTACTACTCCCTGCTCAAAAATAATACCATCTAAGGCAAGAACCTCTTTCTGAATGCAATAAGACTGTACAATGTATTGTGGAAGTCTGTTGTATTCACTTAACAGGTGTCAAAAAAACTGTAAATCAGGGATAAGAGCGGAAACAATGTGCTTAGGAAGGAAATAAAGAAATGTTTCTATTTAGCTGGTTTTGAAAGTAGTTAATGTGGTTTAGATCAGCTGCATTTTAGTGGCAGCTTTCTCTTTAGTATCTAAATATTCAGATAACATTATGATATCTAAATAAAATGCTTATAATATTACCCAATTTTTAATCCATTTAAGTGGGTATTTCATTTTTTTTTTTTTATGCATGTTGGTAAACCAAGTAAGAAATATTGAAATACTTCCAAATCTAATACAGAGCTCTGTTGAGAATTATTTTTCTCTTCAGTCCTGAAAT
>JAAGNO010001913.1:54118-68119 GCA_033439905.1 Ceryle rudis
AATTGTATAAACTCCTATTTCTAAAAACCCAGGAGGCAAGGGGCAAATCAAATGAAATTCTACCTCTTTCAAAATAGGAAATTATGCCTGACATATGTCAAAATTCCATCCCAAGAAATATAGCAGGATGGATTATAAGAGAAATGATCTCTACAGTTTTGCAGCCAATTGGTGTTGGCTCCAGCTCAGGTATGTGACAGGAGGTCACAAACTCGAATTGCCCTGCTAAAGTGCTGACTTGATAGAAAAGTCTAAACTTCAGTTGTTGCCAAACTGTTTCCTCCAGGTAACAGCCATTTATCTATTTTCATACTCTGCACACCCTCTCTTCTGTAAAGCTCTACATTTGTGTCAGTACTGCCATAAACTACAGCCAGGGAACACCAATTAAGTGATTGATTTATGTTGAAATCGTTACCCTGTAAAGAATGGAATTTTTTTAAAGAGGTTTTTTTTTTTTTCCCCAGTACATATTGAAGCATGCTAAACATAATTACTGTGTAACCAATTTTCATTTACAATGAAATTTTTATTTGGATATAAAAAATGCCCAGCATAAGACCTTTCCCTGGTCTTTTAAAAAATAGCTCGGGTGAACAATACCTCACCATAAGTTAAACACATCTTCTTTAAACAATCCAACTTATGAGACTTTGTTTTCATAACTGATTAAGTAATGAACAGTCTGGATGCTTTGCGGGTAAGAATGTACAATATTTTCCTTTGTTGAAAAGTATATTTTATAAAGATCAAATATCTGGACTGAAGGCAAAAAAGAACAACAGGAAAGTAGAGCAGAATGTCATCAGGAAGGGTCTAAATAAAGCATTTGATTTGCTTCCCTCTATTATTTGTTCGGGTTTTTTTTAAATATTAAATAAAGTCTGAAACTCTGTGCTAAGTAGTTTTTCATGAAACCAAGTTTTACAGGCTAACTGGCCACTCATTTCTTGATACACTAATCATATAAACATGGAGCAACTGGAAGATTTCTTATATCCATAAATTTTGAAAAAATGGAAAATTTAATATCAAGTAAAATATCTTTATGGAGGATTATCTCAGAGGCTCTTCAATTTAGGTCTCACTGCTATTTGAAAGTTCTGTTTGTGCAAAAATATTAGAGAGACTATTGCTTGTCCCTGAGCTAATGTTTATGTCCAAGCCAGCTGTACACAACCTCTTTGCCAAATATTTTTCTGATAGTGTAAGATGGTTACATTACTGCACAACAGAGACCGTGAAGTTTAACACCAGCAACAATGGAAACCTATTTTTAGAAAAAAACAGGAAAAGCTGCCATACCTCGGGTATGGGTACCCCGGTAATGGCTGGCTACATGTGACACTGTTAATGTCCTAGAGAGGAATCTTCATGCAAGGAAAAAAACCCAAACAAACAACAAAATAAACCAAAAACAACAAAAATTCCTGACAACAACAAACCACAAAAAAATCAACCAAAACCAACCAATGAAAAAGAATCCAAACCAACCAACCGAGCAAAATGCCCCACATTTTAGATGGCTTTAAGTTGCTTTATGTGCTAAAACACAATAAATAAAAAACTCTCATTGTCTTAGTATAACCTCCATAACTATTCTTTCCATCTCTGTACAGTCCCCAAAACCTCTATCCTCCGTTTAGGGTTGCTTTCAGCTTAGGCTGACTGACATTTCTAGGGCCACAGATCCCAGATACAACACTAACCCAACGTGGGTTTATGACCAACCTCTTTAACTATATTCCGTCTCATCAGTTTCAATTTTGATTCCTTATCTTCTACGTTCCCACAGTCCCTACTAAGTGAGGTTATCTACCTACTCTCTTCTTTTCCCTTCAATTCAATTCACTGATCTTCTTACATTCCTCTGCTGGCCAAAGTTCTGCTTTGTTCACACAAACCTCACTCCTGAAGAAAGCAAGCACTTAATAGACCATGTTTCTTTGCCTTAAAGACTGGTCCAAAGACTTTCCCTTTAAATCCTTAGAAAGCCTTAATTTGGAGACATCTGATTCAGCTCTTCAGTCCTATCATGCCATCTCCAGACAAGTAGAAAAAAATAGATTTACAGGGTGGGATCTCAATGTGGGAATGAAACCAAGTAGCATGAAGCTGAACAGTTCCTCCGTCAACAACCAAAAGCAGAAAGCAATGATTATTCTGTGATGAAGTCCTCTCCCTCCCCCTTCTTAAGCACTCATAGATGCTGTGTTGGATTCATGCCATATTTTGTAATATGCAATACAGCATATCTGCATAGAGGGAGTTATCAGCACAAGTCAAGCAATGGAGTGAATGCATGATACTAACAACCATACATGTGTACACAATACAGGTGTGTTACCTGTTGAAGACAATCCTGGGTTGTGGTACAAACAAAGGTCAAAAGAATTTTCCAACAGGAAGTGAAGTCTCTAGAAACAAAATTACAACATTCCCTTACAACTCAAACTAGTAACAGAGCGTCCATCAAATGACCATTAATAAGGACTACTAACAGAACAAATTATTGCAATTCCAACTACACATAAGAATGGGCTGAGTTTGAATGCATACTTGGACAAAGCAGACATATTTCTAACTGAAATAATGGTATAACCCTATTTCGGCACAAGGGCCCCAAAAAGATAAATGTGCTTCACACAGCACCAAATAAAACAGCTCAAATGGAGAAGTTTTGTGCAACACTGAAAGCCAGGGAATTGGCCTCTTGAACCTCTCAAGCTTCACATCAGTGAGGAGAGCACATGCTTAAAATCAGTAGCTGGCATGTGGGCATTCACAGATAACAAAGGGTAAGGTAGGTGCACACACAAGGTTACTTCTGCAAGATAAAAATAATACTATTTCCTAAATGATAGTAGGCATTCCTGAACTGTAATGAGTGGTGAATCTAACAGCCACCTCATGTTGTGATTAAAAGAAAAGTTGGAGAACCGTGGGATTCACAAAATGCAGTCACCCTTTCTTTGTTTTATTTTTCTATCACTTTTTTTTTTTAATAACACTGTAAATAAGAAGACAAAGCCCAGTATTAAAAGAACTGTCGTGGGGAAGACAACAGCTGCCAGAAATAAGTCCAGCTGTGCAGCCTGAGTTCTGCTTTCAGGCATGTTTTGTGCAAAGTAAGTGAAACTGAAAGCTTATAATAAAAGACCAGTGGTCTGCAAGGTTTCGCAACTTGTTTTGTAGTTCATAGGAGGTTTGCTAAGACCGTGCTGGCAAAAATGAGAAACAGAAGTGAAAGCAGGGAGGAATTTGCATACAGAGTGCAGATTTCATTGTTCATGGCAAAGCTGCCCTTGATTTGCTTCAATCATTGTAACAATCAGCTCAGCCAACTGTTTACATGCTCTCCATTGTGCTAGTGTTGGCTAGGAAATGGCAGGCGCAATAAGATTTTCTTTCTCCTGGCACTCTGGGGAACAGCAGGAGTTCACGCACTTAACAGACAGACAGACAGGCAACGGGCCTCTCTTTCCAAGAAACAAGAGACTGGCTTGCTTGCTCTTGCACAGTGGTATTATGATGATGAAGCCAAGAGCATGTGTGGCTGAAAGCAGGGTGCGCAGTGTGGTTTAGGTTCCAGGGGAGAAAGGGTGAAGATTTAAGCAAAGTGTCGAGAACTGGATCCACAGAAAGCTTTAACAACTACCACCCCCTGCCCAACTACTTGCACCTAAACTAGTCTTAAGTAACTTTTCCCAGAATAAAAACAGGTGAGGGGCCGGGCAACATGCATTCATACATAAGTCACAATTGAAAAGGGTGTAAGAAAGAACTGAAACTTAAGCTGTATGAAGGAATATGTAAATAGTTGTCCTTTTCCTGTAAAAGGGACAATAGTGTTGCTGCTTTCATAGTAACATTGTCACAGCTGTAAATATAATAAGCTTTCAAATTAAAATATAATCACAACCAAACAAGGCCCATGAAAGTCCCCCTGTCCTCCCCCCCCATCCCCTGTATTCATGGGTCTCTTAATGGGTTTAGGTTGATAAACTTTTCCTTGGCCCACCCTGATCTGATTTGAAATGCATGGATGAAAACACTTCCCTAAGCTATTTGACAAACTTGCTAGAAAGGTTAAAACTCAGCAGTCTTACTCTTAGAGCCATTTCTAGAACAAGAAAAGACATCCCTGAGGAATAAAGGAAGGTTTAAAATTTCATTGTCCAAAAGTGTTTATAAACCAATCTGGTTTTGCAATTTCAATAGTGTAAAGAGTAAAAAAAAGAAAATCCAATGGCTGAGGATCATGGCCAAAATAGGTTTAGAGAGGCATTTTACATTATATTTTCTTCTCTTTTAAAATCTTAATCACGACCACTGTTACTAAGACAAAGCCAAAACTTACTGCTGGGAGCACACACACAGCCAATACATTACTGAAGACAGCAATCATCAGTGGGCCACATTAATTTCTCCTTCAATATGTAGATGAATTTTGCTCCAAATCTTCATTGATTTTTGGTGAAAAAACCTCAGTCATCAGTAGTCTAAGTCCTTCTCATCAGCTGACCTGCTAGAATTACGTGATATGCATCCCTGAAAAACATACTCTGCACCCAAAGTAATCGTGGAACTATGATGACTAACCTACAGGCTAGAAGAGCAAGAGAAGGGTTCCTCAGCCAAACAAAACACAAAGGAATATATACTTGAAAACAGAGAAGTAAGACCAGTACTATCAAAAGGCTGAATCCCTCCATGAATCAAAATATCCAGGAATGTAATTTAATAAGGTAGAAAGCAAAGTAAGCATTTTACACCTCTATTAAATTTTCCTTACAAGTTTTCTCTGCAAATACAGACAAGACAAGTATGCCATTTCCTTTATATGGATTGTTAAAGTTTTGTTAGTTGTGATTTATTTGTACAGGTCTGACTAATGACTTCAAATGAAATGGCTATAGCAGGGAAATGATAAATTATCTAGTGTATAACACCGCTTAAAACCTAAACATGTGTTTATAGTTGCTGTTCTGGGATAGTTGCCAAAGGGACATTTTACTTAACAAGTTATGTTAGCGTAAGTATTTTTTTCCTATAAAAAAAAAACAAACCAAGAAAGTCTCCAAAAATAATAAGATGGGAAGGAGGGGAAGGGGAGGACTCTCATTTGCCTGCTGGTAGGAAGCACCAGGAATCAGATTTTCAAGGGAATTTCCATGCTGTTTTAATTAAAAAATAATTTCTTAATACGGTCTGGGTAGAATTTCCAGAAAAATTGCATGCTACCAAGTATGATAAAGAAGCAATTCTTCAGCATGTAAAGCTATTGCTGTCTGTAAAGTCTGTTGTAGCACAGAGTGATGTTGTGCTTCACTTTTCAGAGTTAGTTGAAGAAGTAACTTACAGTCACACCACTGAGGACCAGTGAGTACAAATGACATTCTTGACAATTTTTGAGATAAGGGAAAAGAACTGAGAATCCATAAATCCAGTAACTGAAGATTTCTTCTGTAACAGTGACTGTAATATACTTGAAGGAAACAGTCTTAATTATTTGAGAAAAAAAAAAAAAGCCTAAAGTCCACTATAGAATGTTTGTCATTAAAAATCTTTACTACATGAAGGTCTTTATAACATAAAGACAGGCTTTTACTTGAAAGGAAATAATAATAAAACCCCACATTTAAAAGTCACTGAATGAGAAGCCCACAGTAAATATACACGCCATCAATCTACTAAAAGAATAAAAGGCATTTCACAAAATCAGAAGTAATATTCAACAGAAGAAAATGGAGGAGATTAAATTTCAGTAGGTTAAATGTAAACCATAATAAGGCCAGTCAGAAATTCTTCTTTTTCTGAGCAACTTGCTAAAGGTAGAGAAAATATTAATAAAAACATTTTGAAAACTTCAGGAGTGGGAAGCTTGCTGACAGCCAGTTGAAAAGAAGAACTGAAGGAAAATAAATCAGAAAAGCTTTGTGCACTGTTTATATCAGTGTTGATGAAACAGTTGGGGGGTTGTCTCATACTAGAGTCTGGCCATCCACAGAAGTGTCCAAAACAATCTCTGTCATAGAATTGCAGAACCACACAATGCCTGAGTATGTCAAGGACTTCTGGAGCTCATCTGATCCAACTTCTTCTCTGCCCTGCAACTCCCCCAGTTATAGAAGGGTTTTGGAAAAAACAGACAGAAAAATTACCATCAGATCATGATTACCAGATATTATTTACCAAAACAAGTCAAATGAAATTCTAATACAGAAGAAATTATCTACTAATGGATTTAGACCATTGTTTTAATTAGCAAGATAACAGATTTGATACAAAATTTTTCAGGGTACTCCAACTTGGGACTGACCATTGAAAATATTAAGTTTTGATCAGTTGAATTCAATATTCATGAATACAAAGCGATATACACTGTAGACAAAAGTAGCCTATTTATATACACAGATGGTGATGTCCACTAAAGGAAGTAGAAAAGATATCTGGGGAGCATTGTATACAATTTGATGAAAACATCAGTGCTAAAAAATACCATAACAAACCATTAAAAAAGTTCAGATGCAATAAAAAAAAAATGATAAAGGAAAACTTACAAGAAAGCAAACATAGAAAACATTTTGTTTGTTCTTGAATGCTGCATGCACTTCTATTTTCCTTATCTTGAGAAGTATATAATTAATTGAGAAAGGAAAAAAACACTGAAAACAAGAAAGACCAGAGGTTCTGAGTAACCCTTTTTCAAGAAGAAATAGAAAGTAATAAGGAAAAAGAGCAAGAATCCTCACAGGCGAAAGAGAAAATCTAAAAGATAGTATACTACAGGTCAAGAAAAAATGTATTCTTAAAATCATGAATGAAGTTGTGATACTTCTCACACTGTCCAAGTATGAAGTCATCCAATGAAATTAACAAGTAGCATGATCAAAGTAAAAGAAAGAACTTCTTTTCACACATTGTGCTAGTAGTGGCACAGGATGTTGTGCATACTAAAACCAGATATAAACTAGAAAAAAAAAATATGTGGAGAAGAGCCTGTGAGCAGGCTAATAAAGTCAATGGCCTGGACACAATATAATGAGAAGCAAGTCCTTCAACTGCTGACTGAAACAAGCTGGGAAACCATAAAGAGGGAAGGACTATTCCTTACCTGCTTTCCTTAATATTCACTACTGAAGACTAGCATAGGTGGGATAGTAAGATGTTCAGTTGAACATTTGATCACAGCTAGTGCAGTCATTTTAATTTATATTCTTAAGGAAACTAAGTGAAAACTGATGAGTAGATGGCCTAGAGATAGAAATAAGACACGAGAAAAGTCTATCAAAATCACAAAGGATGTGAAAAAATCTGGCCTAAATAGATAGAGACTATCATAAAATGATTTATTAAAGAAGGAAGGAACTAAGCCAAGCTGACCATATAAAAAAAAAGACTGCTTTACCAGGTTGGATGTGTCATTACACTAAAGGAATCCAATACTGTCTTTGCTCACATAACCACGAGGGATACACCCTTCCTCTTCTGTAAATGGAGCAACTGGATACAGTAATTTTGTACAGTTGTATATACTGATCCTAACTTTTTGAGACAGCCCTGACATAAGAATGGATGGGAAGAAAATGGGGAGCAAATGCATTATGTGAACAAATAAAATATAGTACAATCATGTCTTGAGATGCTGATAGAAATATATATTCTCCCAGCAATTAGATGTAGTCTCCTAAATCATACAGAAATATGTACTTCTCTTTCTGGAGCATAACCGCAATTAGAGATGACCCTTGCTGTGGCCAGCAGTCTGTGAGGAAGCTTTGTGGATGACATTACTCCAATAGTTTAAGAGAAATATATAGGTGAGGACAAAATGTTAATGAGAGACAGATCTTAAATGACATTTGTTTTGGGGTCAGATTGTTGTCCTTTATCTCTTTAATCAGTGTTTTTGTAATGAGCGTTCACAGTCCATTTCTCTCAGCAAGAGTTTCTTCAGTTACCACACATGGATCTGTTAGGCAGCTCCATTCATTCAGTCATGTAATTTCCTTGTTTCATTAAAGACAGCTTTCATTTCATAGGCCCAGCATGGGTTTGTGTCTGGAGGAGGGGTGAGGAATTCAGATCACCATGTTAATAGAGCCGTGAGTGCTTTCAGCTTGTTATCTTTAAATTTTACCCTGCAAGTACAATTGCTTTCCATTAATAATAATAATAATAATAAATTCTAACTCCTTTGCTGTTGAAAGCCAATTGTTCTGATCACTTTCTGCCAACAAAGGGCTATAGATGAAAACAATATTTTACTGTTGTTGTGGGTGATGTGGTTCTCTCTTTGATCGGTACACAGAGGAAGATCTGTTATGTCCAAGTGGACCTGTGCTTGCTTTATCCCTGTGCCTCAAAATAGCCACTGAGACTGTAGCAGGGAGCGAGAGGGTCACGTAATTCCTTCAGCCTCCCTTTGATGGTGTGTTTAGTGGCACACTGTTCCTGCTAATGCACTTCTTCAGTGTTAACCTTCATGCCAAGGGGATGTACACAGTTCCTCCAGTCTTCCTTGCAGCAATATTTGAGATTCATATGCTCTGCATTTTCTGTACTATTCTGCCAAAAGAATATTTATGTACAATGATTTTTCAGGACGAAAGTGCCAGGCCCTAAAAGAAGTAAGACTTTGTGATGGATAGCTTGGCAGCTCCTAAAAATGTGATGCTAAGCTCTGAGTGTGAGTGACAGTCTGGGCATGGCTCAGGGCTGAAAGCTGTGTCTCTTCTGTCTGCTTCTTGCCAGATGGGTGCTGGCTGATGCAGTCCGGGGGGGAAATTTCCTTAGAGGTGATGCCTGGCAATCTCAGTTCTCATGCTATCTAAACTGTTTGAAGGCAAATTCAGCTCCCAGCCTTCCCAAATGTGTCTCGTGTTATGGGTGTCCCTTGTGGTTGCTTTAATTCATCACTTTAATTGGGTTCACTACTACTAGAGATGTGTGTGCCCTGGATTGACAGTTACTTCTGTGCTCATTTTTAATATCAGACAACGTAATGGAGAAAACTGTGTTGGGTTCCAGCTGGAAAACAAGAAGTAAAGATATCAACAGAAAAAGGGTGATATAGGGTCACAGAGAAACAAAACCAATAGAATTCAGTCTACTTTATGCTTAGAAACATATTTCATTCTTAGCTTCCCAGGGACCTTTCTCCTAGAATTTCTTCCTACTAAGTTTTATTCTGAGAGCAAATGAGGGAGGCAGAAGATAGGGCAACCATGTTCCTCTGGGGCTAAGCTGTCTTTCCTTCCTGTCCACTCTCACTGCTCAAAATGGAGCCATCATCACTTCTCCTACCTCTGTATTATTTCTTAATGCTATCTATCACTTCCTCCTCTCAATTCACAAGTAACAGTCATCAGGACTCCGGGTGAGGAGCAGAAGTGCATTATGATTACTATTAAAGCAATTTCAGAGGTGCCACAGTATTCTGACTGTTACAACAGTGTTCTGGTTCACATTACAGGGAATATCACTTTGCGTACTTTTTAAACTTCTTTCAGATTTGATAGTTTTAGTATGTCCCTATGAATCAAAACAAAAAGACACAGAAATTACGGTGGAAAAGTCCTCTGAAACCATCTCATCTGAAAATTTTGTTTCTCCACTCTTGCTTTCATCAGTTCCAAGAACATGAACGAACTCGAGTATGGACCCCTCTTTTCCCATCAAGTGCCTCATGCAGGCCACAGGTAAGTTCAGTAATGGATATTCTGCATGTTCCAGAGGGCTTCAAGTGCAATCTAAGTGTCAGCACGCGCCCCTCAGTACTGATTTCTGTGCTAAGTGTGTATTGCCTTGATGCTACTTTTTGGATCCTTCTCTTAAGCTTACTGCCTGAATGCCACCTCACCAACATGTGACATGTATGGTCAGCCTTCTTTTGATGCCTTCTTTTCTGCCTGAATAACAGGATCTGTTGTCACACTTTTCTTCTCTAATGGCACAACTGACATTTTTTTCAGTATTTAATGACATGACCCCATTCTGGGGAACTTAGAGAAGAAGTGAACACAAACTAGATAGATTTAAGCCAACCTCACAACTATCACTAGCAAACAGTTCCAGAAAAACAAACAAACAAACAAACAAACAAACCAAAACAGAGAAATTGAAGAGAAAATCCAGTAGCAAGGCAGAAAAGTGTGAGAAAGGTTGAGAAATAGATTAAATGAGAAACTCTAGAAATCACAATTTGAAAAGCACATACAGAGAAATAATAATGTCAGTCCTTACAGACAGATTAAGAAATGGGAACCCCGCCAACACAAGGAATGGAGGAACAATATTTTAATTATTTCTTGAGAGATATGGCAATGGGCCATTTTAGCCTGCTTGTTTTTACGTTGGGTCATTGCCCAGACTGGACAATTAAAAGGATATTTTTGTCATAGAACCAGTCATTTTACTTCACTGCTGTTAAAAAGTGTCACTACCAACTGTGCTCATTGATTTAATCTGTAGCTGTAGGATTTTGTGGAACAAAAGGCATTTGCTACAGTCCAGAAATCTCAGAAGCACAACCCTAGTGTGAGTGATCTTGTCATATCTAGAGGACTTTTCAAATTAATAGAATGACTTTCTAGAAAGTAGGTGAAATCTCACCTTCTCTACATCTCCTCACTGGGGAAATTCTAAGTACAAACTGCCGGCCAAATGCTCCATTTATGATCACCTACACTTTTCCTCTTTCCCATACTGATTGTTGACATTTGCCAGAAGCACAATGAATCTTTAAATAGGAACTTCTGAGGACTGGTGTCATTTATTTTCCATCCTAAGCTAAAGAATGGATGGTGCTGAGTATATAGTGTTTTCCACTCAACACTATTAGCACATCTGTTTTCCAAGGCTCTTTTTAAGAGTTGCTATGTTTAGCAAAGAAGTTATTTCAGTTGCATCAGATCCCACAGGATTAAAACATTTCTGACATTGAAGCTTTCCTATAGGTAGAATTTTTAAGAATTAGGAAATTCAGTTTCGGTAAATGTATTCTAGCAGTTTATTGTAAAGGAAGAAGAGGAAATGAAGGGTTGGATTCACAAAGGTGTTAGGTTCTCATGATGTGGGAAGTGGCTAAAGACCCCAGCTCTACCAGTACCTGAGGGAATTTAAGTGTATCTCCCAGCTTCCAAGATAGTATCTTGTTCATGAAACTGTGAGATTATCTGTTAACAGCTGTTGTTCATGTTAAATCATTCAGCTGTCATTGAGTGAAACACTTAAGAGTGACTCTTCTGCTTATTGAGTAAGTATTGAACCCAGAGGTGGGACATGTGCATTCAGGGACACTTTTGGAACAGTGTAGTGAAAAACAGCCTAAAAGTCCCATACCACAGAGTGACTTAAGTTTGATAGTTAAGCTCTTGATTGAGAGCCCTAAAAGGTAGTTTTAAACAGAGTTGTCATGGAAAGGATGGAAATGGTATTGAGACAACGGTACAGCAATGACTAAAAGTGAAATAAAATAACCCCCATGTTTTTCTTAGCTCAAACGATTTGGCAAATTCGTGTTGAAGTCATCAAGGATTTAAAAAATGGTAACAGTGAAATGATGGATTTGGGTAAATTTATTATTTCTTGGAAAAAATGTATTACTTGTTGTTTGGTAAATGTTCATAAGTGTCTAAATATGCAAACAATGTAAACAATATATTTTTTTAAATGTCAACATCATTGTATTCACAGAGGTCTTCTTTCAAAATTTGTCTGTCTCATGCAAAGAGTATTGAAGTGTTAGAAGTTTCTTGTGCTTTATATTTATATTTTAATATCACAGTTCTTAAAGCAACTGTCTATGTCAGGTTAGCTCTAAGAAAATAGACAGGGAGATTTATCTGTAAGATAAAATAAGTAATTAAAAAATATAATTTTCTACACAATTTGAAGTATAAAAAAAATAAACCATAGAGTAGGACAGTGCAGCTGATTCTGTCTGAAAATGGGTTGGGAGATTGCTTCCTCATTCCACCAACTTTTAGTTATGAATCAGTTAAATGAAAATATACAAAATCAGGCTCAGATCCAAGATCAACATGTCTTATTCTAGCTATTTTAATTTTCTGACCATACATCCAAGAAACTTATCAGCAGGTCAGTGACTGCATTCTAAGACTATTGTCAGTCAAGAGAAAATTAAGTGCAACTGCACCTTGGCACACTATAATCTCATACCCTCTGTCATTTAAAACTAGTTTACCCAATGTGCTAGAAGCTCTGTGGGATTGAGGTGTTCACTTTGTCATAGATTCACAGAAACATGTAGTCCTCTGAATGTCTTTAGATCAACCCTATGCTTAAGGCAGGTCCAAGTAGATTAAGCTGCCCAGGGTTATGTCCATCTGAGTTTTGTCTCCAGAGATGGGACTCCACCAAGTGTCTGGGAAACATGTTCTAATGACATGTTTTAATGCAGACACCGTCACAGTGACCTTTTTTTTTTTTTTTTTCCCCTGTGTCACTGCTTTCCCCTTACCTACACAGCCACTTATGTCACCAGTTTGGTCAGGCATGACTTGCCCTTGGTAAATTCATGTTGCCTGTCCCCACTTCCATATATCCTTTGTGTGCCTGGAAATGGCTTAAGGAGAGGTTTGCTTCATAATCTTCCTAGGGACTGAGTCACTTATTGCACTGCAATTCCTTGAATTCTGTTTCCAGTAGATAGGTACAATGTTTCTCTTTTGTCCACTGCTTTACTATATCCTCCTTTACTGTGGGTGTTGCTTTGCTCCCACAGGTATGGTTAATACGCTTGGGCCTGCCCTTTGTGATGCCAGTTTGGCTCTGTAAGGCAAGTCCCCAGAAATGCTGGAAGAAACATGAGCTTCATAGCCAACTGCTTCATGCCCTCAGAAGATTTTTGACAGAGGGACTGTGGGCAGAGCCTGTTTCACCGAAGAAAAGCTTTCCAATAAAAAGAAATATCAACTTGTTACAGTCGACAAAAATGCAGGATAAGAGGCTTCCTAACACCCAACTAGTACAACATTTTGAACTGGGAAATCAAGGTTATACTAGTAAATATGCTTGTTTAAAGCTTTTAATGACATCAGTCATAGGTAGTAAAGTACTGGGGTGATGAGAAGAATAAATTATGTAGATAGTACAGATGACAGAAAACCTCAATGCTTTTCCCTTGTCACATTCCTATACCTCTTTACAGTAATTAATTACAATGAAGTTGCAAAATTATTTCTGTGAAAAATATTAAATAAATCACAGTTCCTAATTGGGATGAGCTGAGGTATAGGAGGGTAAAATGCCAAGAAGAAAATCATTTAGCTTTATGAGTACTATATTTACAATTGGCCAATATTATTAGTGGTTTAGCAGTTGTTTCTTTGCCCAGTCTGGTTAGTCCCATACATTGTCCCTGAAAAATTATTAGAAAAAGAGAAAACCAGTACAAAAGTAAGACAGAGAATGTAAATTTATTTCTACTTTACTGTATCTAAAAAAGTGGTCAGAACCATCCACCCACTTATTCATAGGCGGTGCTACAACCTCAGAAAAAATCCGTGTAAGTCCGAAACCCACTGGATCTGGAACAACCCCAGGCCTATATTTTACCATCAGTTGCTTCTGAAACCTCTTCTATTCTGTTGAAATAATGACACTGAGGTTATGAATTTATTATGATGTGATCTGTAAACAGAGAATTATATAATTCTGAAAGTGAACAGGGATTTAAAACACTGAGGATCAATTTCTACCCTCACATTCACATAAAAAATTGCCATTGTTGAGCTTTTGCAAATAAAATTTGGTCCAGCTTTTGGCAAATAATATTCATTAGCGTTTGGAAAGGATAGAGCCAACTCTAGATGCCAGGTCTGATGTGATGTCACTCTTGTTTTCATGCTGAATATTGCATTCACATGCTGTATTGCCAATGTGACACCCATCTACAAGTCAGACCAGTTATCCTCATGGTTTTCAGTCCCCTGAGCTGGAAGATAGGGATAGAGATCAGAATAATCCCCTCAC
>JAAGNO010001913.1:68219-95392 GCA_033439905.1 Ceryle rudis
CTGAGAGAGTGGTTAGGCACTGGAACAGGCTGCCTAGCTAGGTGGTGGAGTCATCATCCCTGGAGGTGTTTCAAAAACGAGTGGATGTAGCACTTGAGGTCTAATGGATACATAGATGTTAGGGTGAAGGTTGGACTTGATGATACTAGAGATCCTTTCCAATCATAATGATTTTATGATTCTATGATTTTATTTGGTGAGGGCCAGTTCAATTTGGAAGACAACATATAAAACTTAGACTTAGCTAAGGTCTGGTGAGGTTGTGGGTCCTGCTACAAATCAGAACAAATACCTGATCTCTGCCTTTCAGACTGTAGTAACCTTTTTACCATATGCCTTTACAGTGCTTGGTTTGTTAGGACTACCAAGGAAATATAGATATGCTACTGTGAAATATCAACAGCAAGTTTGGGACCACCGGGCAACTTCAATCTCCTTGATTTTGGATAATAAAACTCACACAGCTGTCCTAAATCTGTTTATTATATTCTACTGTTACATATACTTTTCATAAAGCAACTTGTGATAAATCACTCTCTATATAAAAAAATGTCCTATGAAGTAAATCCAAGCAATGGAAATTTAGTAAAAACTTAAATAAAACCCATTTATTTTATTGTATTTCCTTTCATAAAATTTATCAAAACCATGAAAATTTTCCTTTACCACTAAAATCTCATTTTAATCATTTTCTCTAGGTGTTTTTAAATGTTATTACATTTCTAGCCTGAGACAATTAAGGTAGTGTTTTCCTTTCAAAAATAACAAACTGGCCCTATTAAATACCCACAGAAATATATTATATAGTAAAAAAATCCCTGTTCAAAAAATTATAATTTTGCTTTAATCTCTTGAGTGGCTTGCAGCAGATAATAATGTAATCTTCATCTTTTATGCTCCATTACAGTAGTCTCAATTTCAAATCTCCTTGATAATAAATTGCAAGGGAAAGAAGTGATTTGATTTAGAAAAGAAATTCTGATCAGAACATCATCAGTTTGATTTCTTTTACATATATATGTGCGTGTGTGCATTTGTATGTATGTAATTTCAGAACAGAGCTCTTTCTAAATCAGAGCATAAAATAACCAAGGAAGTAATCTTCATACCTTCCCTCTTGGCCTTGGAAGGTCCTTAGTGCTGCACCTAGAACATGCAGAGTGGGAAAGGATACAGGACAAAATAGATGGAATCAGGGAGTAGTTTTCTTCTTGTTTTGGAGGGTTTTTTTTATTTTCTAATGAGAGTGTCTTAAACTTATCTATGAAAAAAATTCAGGTGAGGTATGTTGCACCTGTATAGATGGAGGTAAATGTGGGTCTTAAGTAAGAGAGAGATGAGTTTATATTGCCCTGTAAAACTTCTCCATTTTAAAATTGAAGTTTTGAATAAAATTTCTGAGGCATGTGAGCTCTCCTCAGCCATCCTGTTAACTCTAACCACTGGCAACTGGGAGGCTTTTCCATTCAGCTCAGCCAGAGACAGCTTAAATTAATAAAAGGGAGCAGGCCAGTGGTATAATCTGATCTGCAGTAAAGCAGTCTCTGGTCTGGAAACATCTGACTTTAACAGGAATTAAAATCTGAAAGTTTTTCTAAACTTTCATTGCCTTCCTATGTTCCTATGGAGACTACAGTTTCATGCTTCACAGCACTGGTCCCAGAGTATTTTTTCTTTTGTGAAAGCTTTTTCCTACAGATTCTTGAGATGTGAGGAACTTTGATATGATATAAGCACACATATGCACATTGTATGTGACCTCCTGCATCAAAATTGGAGGTTTGGATGGGGAGGAGGGGAAGAGGGAAAAAGCCTGCCTTTAATGATCCAGAATAGTAACAAACACAGGGCTAACTGGAAGAACACTCTGCTGTCTTAAAGTAGGCAGCTCTGTGTAATGGCATCCTTTCATTCCACATAACTGGATCTGTTAAAATATTTTGAAAAATCAATGACTTTGTAACACAGATTACGTCACTTGGCAATCTTTGAAAGCACTTTTGCCTCAGGGTCAGCAGCAGGGGCACTGAACCTGGAAGACGCTAACAAGGCTTTTTAAAGCCCAAGTGGTCTCTCTCCAAATTGAAAATCTCTTATCTACTCATTGGATTTTACAACACAAACTCTTTCTCCATGTATTTCTTTTGCTTTTTACATCCTGAGAAGACACAAGGAGTTGC
This sequence comes from Ceryle rudis, assembly GCA_033439905.1. NCBI lineage: Eukaryota > Metazoa > Chordata > Aves > Coraciiformes > Cerylidae > Ceryle > Ceryle rudis. The sequence continues at coordinate 70,400 of JAAGNO010001913.1, forward strand.
TTTTAAAATAGTTTCCAACTGCTACATCTCAGCTTGGACAGTACAGAAAAACATATGAATAGATTTTCTTTTCCAAGAAGTTTTAATTAGTGCCAAAGAAGCCATAAGCATCTACACTAGTTATGCTTATGCAAAACTGTCTGAAATTTTGACTACAGTTTTCCTTCATATTATTCAATTTCTCTGTAACCCTACCTCTACTGTTCTTTTTCCCCCTTAATTTCTATATTTCTTCAAATGTGTCCATAATAACACCTTACCTTTGAGGCTATCTGTTGTTGCCTAACTGAGCAAGCCTTTCAGATAATCAGCCATAGGTGGCTCAATGCAGTTGCTAAAGTGTAAGTACTATAAATGCCATTTGAGACGATTACCTGAAAGTCCCTGAGGGATCTACATGGGTCTTTGCAATTGGGAGACTCTACATACCCATGACTCAGCATTTATGGAAGACCTTTATACCACAATTTCAAAAAACTTAACAAAACCTCCTGTTTACACAAGTAATACATCCCCAAACAAGGTTAAGAGCTTCCTTATAGATTTGCAAATAGAGGGAGAAAAAATGTTATTTTATCCTTTGTTCATAAAAATAATCATGGAGAACAACTAAGAATTTGCACACAACTAGACAAGGCTCACCCAGACAGAGTTTCTGAAAATGAAATGAAAGAAATAGAGACAACCTGTATGTATGTGCAATTTTATTCTTACCGTTGGCTGCTTTCCATTCTGTGCTATTTGGATCTCTAGGCATATGCTTTTTTTTTCCTGCTAATATGTTTATGCAAATTTGCTCCAATTGCTACTTGCAAGTGTTCACAACATGACAAGTATTCTGACATATTTACGTGACATACCTTTTGAAGAGATGATAGGGACATCACAGCACCACATTTGCAATGCTATAGATGAGGGCTGTCATGCTTTCCATTCTAAAACACTATTTTTAGAGAGCTTATAATTCTGGAATGAAAATTATTTTTGGACCTTAGTTTAACATACATGACTGGAATAACATAACTCTGGATACAATGTGAGAAAGTATCAGTTCAGTAGAAATTAGAGATACAGTGCCAATGAATATACACAATTTGCAAGAATTGGGGTCTTGTCCAGATCAGTAGTCTTTAAAATTTGAGTTTGCAGCTGGTTTCAACTCTGCCATAACTACACAGATTCTAGGATACAAGTGTGTGCACATCTGTGGCGATTTACATAAAAATAAATTCCTGTAAGTGTGAAGAATGAATGCTCTTATGATGCAGGTGTTTTTAGACAAAAGATGGTAACAATGCAAAAGACCTGTTATAATGCTACTGAAAAAAAAATAGGAAAAATTAGGAAAAATTAGGAAAAAACAGAACTCAATGGCTTGCTGCTGCAAGTTCTCATGTTTCCTCTGACACAGGTTAAGGATGTTGCACAGACACTTGTTATTTTCTAAGTTTTTATGTTTATGTCCTTTAACTGTATGGAAATGTTCCCCTCCTGGAAAATACTCCTTAACCACTTGGAAATCAATTCTGACAGACATTGTCTTTCTGCCACTTAACAATACCTTCAATTCTCCTTCGGTTTCTCGCATAGTGTGGTAGCTTCCTTTTACTAACACTAAAGCGTGTGGAACTTTGTAATTCTTTTCCAGATACTTAATACCTGAGACATGGATGATGTCTAGAAGTAGTTCTCTTCAGGTCATCATCAGCTGAGGAAAAAAATCACCTCCCAGCATCCACTGAAATTTGCTTGAGGAGAAAAGTCAGAGTAACAAAGCATAGAGTGGGCTTCTGTCCACTGTGATCCTCTGCAAAAAACTACTTGTGTCAAATTCCAGTGAGAAGTTTCTGCTACTACAAGAGTCTAACCACAAGCTAGTAACATCTCAACACGATGCTTCTGCCCAGACTTTCTTGATATTGCTTTGTAAATTGTTAGGTCATGTTTCAGCAGACTATCTGTGATATCAGATAACCCTGTGGGCTCATTTCAGAAATCTAGATTGGTGCCACAAACATCTCTGGCTTGGGCAAGTGAAGCCATCCTGTAACAGGTGGGAAATGTGAAGCCAATTGTCTGTATTCAAGCATCCATTTGTCTTCTTTGCTGAAATACCACACCTTCAACTGACCTTCATGTAAACATGGCACACATCACATCTTTACAACTCAAGTGAACCTCAAGCACCTCACTTCAAGGACAAGTCAGCCCAATGTATAGGTGGGTGGGGTTACGTCCTTCCTGGGAAAAGGAAGGATAACAGTTATCCACTGAGTACTGCAAAAGAAGCTGTGAGAATGCATCTCAGATGGGATATTGAACAGGTGACAATGATTCTGTCCAGGTATCTTATACTCACCTTACACCCACACAGTCCTGCTTCTCTGTACATTTTCTAACCCCTAGGTGCTTGAACTCCTTAAACACCATTGTTCTTCACCAGAAAGCCTCCACAGTCATTAGCTTCAGGTGCTCATTCAGGTCAAGGACCACACAGAAGCTGGCTTCCACCTACTAGAGAGGGAAACATTTCACCATACTAAATGCTGGTGTGAGCACTGAGACAGAAATCACTAGGACTTCACTCACATGAGTGCCCATAAGCTGGCAGCTCAGAAAAGCAGCCAGACTACTGGGCCCTGGGCATCCTGGAAGGATACTCAGTCTACCCACTTGTCCTGCAGCCAGCAATGCAGGAATTGTGCATGTGGAAAAAAAGATGAAAAAAGAAGGAAATAAATCTGTCCTACAAGTTAGAGGACTCGTCTAGTAGAGGGGAGAGCTCTTTCTGGCTCCCTTCCCTGTTTACTTCCAGGATGGAGTATGAATGTAGTAGACAGCAGAGGTGTGAGCCCAAATCCTTCAGGGGTCACAGGCTGCTCCACAGCTTGTATCCATGAAAGCTTCTTGGTCCTGAAAGGCTGGGGGTAGCCCATCCTTTCATTTCTAGAACCCAGAGGTTCATAAATTGTACAGCTTGTTTCAGATGCACCTTCATCTTCCCTCTACACATACACAAAGACTGAAGTATAGCTAAAAGATACATTTCTGCCCCGAGGCAAACAACACAACCATAAAGTTACTGGGAGAATGGCAGGAGGTAATGCTACTTCTTTCTTCGAAATAAAAACAGGCCTGATCTATTAGGTGTCCGTAAACCCTCTACATTTCAAAATACATATGGTTGCAAGTTGGTAAGCTAGGCCTTCAGAAACAAAGTGTACTGGCTCTTGATCTAAGATCTTCTTTTCTCCTTTGATTTTAGGAACATAGATTTCCCCCTCCCTTCTATCTTTTGAAGCAGATTCAAGCACTTTGCTACCTAACCTTGCTTTGTACCCTAAATAAACCCCATTAAAAATGACTTTTGGGGATAATATTATTTGGTCAAATTATTTATAACTAGCATTTCTCCTTTTAAGATAACACTTTTTTTTTTTTTTTTTGCTAGGGACAAATGAATAACGAGTAAAAAGTTCATGAATGCTTCAGATTTTTATTTAAAAAGAAAATAAAATAGAAACCATTCATGTACATTAAAAAAATAACATCTCTGTTATAAATCATGATCATAGAGAAGAAAAAAATATTAATATCTCTGTTTTGGAGATTTTGATATGAAACTTTCCAGGTTTAAGCAGGAATAAGTGTGAGGTACCTTCTACTTTATCCTATGGGGAGTTTTTTCACAAAGCATAAATGAACACTCCTGTATGGGAAGACAGTCCTCCTTAGTTTCCACAAATCCACATGTCCAGTGGTAAATCTATGCCCTAGTCCACCTGCTACCATGACACCACACCCACACATAGTACGTGAGAGTAGATCACAGAATCCAATCAACAAATCTCTTTGAGGATGATTTCAGGAGGTTAATACACAGAATACCAAGACTCAGGGTTTTGAAGAGGCTCCTGGCACATCTTGTGTTTTTAATGATTACTATCTCACCCTCAGGGCTGTGTGTTACCAGCTCAGTCCTTGTAGCAGGGGACTGGAGCAGATGGCTTGGCAAAACCAAAAGACACTTGCCTTTTCAAAAATTAAAGATTAATTTGTTGTTTTCTTTTAATAGGAAATTTCATGCTGGCAAATAGTATTGAGCTGACAGGCTGATATATCACCATCCATCTTCTGTTCAGAGAAAAGCATAATCATCCTTATGTTAACTCCACAGACTGTCTACATCCTCTTATGCAGTGATGAGAGAATATTTCAGCACTCCCAACTATTTTGCCTTTGGCATCTCCACTGTGGTTTCCAACAAGGATGATATCACCATGTGTTTATGGATTGATTTGCTTGTTTTTCATGATGTGGGCAATAGTCTACTACAAGCTGGCCTGAGAAATCCAATTATATCCTATAGACCAACCACCTGGCTCAGTATTAATTAACATTAACATTTTTACCCATTTCTGCTCTGGGCCAGATATGTAGAGTGAGAGGCAAAACTTCCTTACTGAATAACCAGTCACCTTGTCACCTGAAGCAGACAGATTAGTCAGTACCTAGTGCTGGGTCCTCATAAACACTGATGGGATGATCAATAGTGGTATGTTCTTGCACTTCTCAGAATATTAGACAAGTGCAAGTGGAGAAAGGATATTAACCCTTTTCTGCACAAGGGCAACAGGAATTAACAATGGCTCATAAGATTTCTGTTGAAATATTTCATGGTTCTGTCTGATCACAATGAACAACAACAAAGAGCCTGTGCCATTCAGTGTAATGGAATCTATTTTTATATCTAGTCAGCTTAATTAATTTCAAAAGACACAAGTATTAAAATAACTTTTTGCTGAAAATGACAACAGATATCTAGGCGACACTATTTATCCAACACTAGTAGCTCTTTTACAGGCTTTTCCTAAAGCCCAGGCTCCAAAATCTTTACCATTTTGAGTCACAAACCCTCACAGGAGGTCATTAAGCATATAGGCAGTGGAACTGCACAGCTGCTCCTCCAGTCATACTAATCTCTAGACAGATGCTCTTCATGTTCATGTACTGTGATGAACACCAAAGAAACTATTAGAGAACAGATTGACTTAGACCGGACCGCGATCCTTGGAGAACTGGTTTCAGACTGCAAGAAGAGCTGAGGGGTCACAGAGGGAGCTACAACCCATAACAACATGAACAGAGAGAGCATGGTTTTCCCCTTCAGCAATTCAGAATGCAGCTTTGCTTGGAGTGGCAGAAAAACAGCACTAAAGCAGACTTACTATTTTCTCTGTTTACTTGCATGCTCTAATTTGCTGCAACTAGATTGGATGCTCAAATTTGCCCAAATCTGACTTGCAAGAGATTCCTAGGCATTTCTGTATTGATTCCATGCTCATCCTCTGGCTGCTGCAATCTGCTACTGTATCTGTTGGGAATCCTAATAAGTATCAAAGAGGGGGCTCCAGGCAGAATCATCCTCGTCACACTCTTCCTGGCCATGCAGAGGAGGCCTGAAGACAACTTATTTGTTATGAAACAGAGAGATCACACCTGCTCCTCTCCTCTGAGGCTCACAAGAAAGATCACATGCCATTATCGGATTAGAGTCCAGGGGCCGGCCTGTCCAAAGAGAGGTGTCATCTGTGGTACATCCCGCTGTGGACCTTACTTTTATGACCTTCATAGCCACAGCAGATGTTCTTGTTATGTTGTTATTCTGAGGAAGGGGGTTTTTGGCCTCTCTGGGCTCCTGGGCTCTCATCCAGCTGCAGCTGTGGAAAAAGGATACATATAATAATAATGGAATCTTCTTTCTGTCGTTTCAGCTTACATCATCTTGGCACCAGCATTCAAGGTAACATTAGTCAGTCAGTCACAGGGTTTCTGCGGGTTCCTTCTCCAAGCCACCACCCTTCTGTTTCCACCACCACACTCTCTCAGCTCTTATTTACCCCTTACCAATTTGAATGATTTCAGATCTGGGAAATAAAGAGTTGTTTCTCTGCTGACCACTGTGCTTTTCCTCAGCTCATATCTCCTGCATATGCTAACTGGACATTTGCAAAACAGAGAAACCTGAACCCATTCAGTTGTGCTGAACCCATGTAAAAGCCTAGACGTTTGCTTGTAAAGTAGCAAATACCTATACTGGCCTTCATTCTATGGACTATTTCTTTGGTTTATACCATTTAAGAGGAGAAAAATTGAAGTTATTTCTACCAAAGTCTTGAAGAAGAATTGAAACAATATTTCCCTGTAAATACCCCTTAAGCAGCTGCATCCCCAGAGGATCTCTACTGCATTGGGAAATACCATGAAGCATACCTGTATTGTAAATCATTACCTCTTTTTTGAGTGGCACACACAAACATATGCCCATTGCAACTTCAACACAACTTTATCATGCAAACAGTTCCTAGCTATTTTCTGTTGGGTTCTACTGCAAGAAGGATCAGGTTCTGTGAAAGTAAAGAATGACAAGGACACAGGGACAACACTTAGGGGAAAGGAGAGTAGTTTAAAGTATGCTATGTAATAATGATGGAATAAGCTATGCAGTCTGATTTGACAACTCTCCCTTAATTTTACAGAAGCCTATAAGAGGCCATTTATTTTTAACATATTATAAAGCATTCAGTTAAAATTCAGAGTATGTATACATAAAGAATATGTGAATAAACATTGACTTACACAAAATGTTATCAATCTCACTAGATATGCAGTATAGATGTGCCTTTGCAAATACTCACAACGTTTTGATAGTGACTGCAGTTCTTAGACTGTGCCATCCAGGCAGGAATGATTGTTGACTTTTTCCTTTTTCATTCATCTGTCAAAATGCTCAAGCGGGGGGAGGGGAGAATCATTTATTCTTAACATCGGTTTTGCAAAGTTTAATCCATGAAATAAATGAAGTCGCTCTACCAGACCCATCCATACTGATCAAAACAAATCAGTTCCTTCAGCTTCCTACTTCTTGCATGAAAACTCTTCCCTGAAAATATGGCTTGGCAGGAAAACCAATGCTGCTCTTGTACATTGACTTATGTCAGAAAGAATGAAAATAAGATGCTTTTAACTGAAGTACAGGAAAAATAGCTGAAAAGAATTACCATGAAGCAGGTAGGTCACAGTTTTGATGAATATTGGAGGACAGACTAAAACAAGAAATGGTTGCTTTAACAAAAAATGACTTTTCCATGTTATCATGATCTTAAAGTGTTACCATCTATGTATTTGTGCTAAGATTGCTGATGGGCTAAATCTAAATACAATTCCTGGACCAGAGTGGAAATTTCAGGAAAATGAACACTGCCTTCCTATAAAAATAGGGAATCCAGAATTATTGCTTTTGGCAATGAATAAAATGTGAAAACAGGCTGTGTTCCTCCAGTGTTCTCTATTCCACCTTAAAGATCCAGTAAGCTCAAGCATTATTTTACATAAAGAGGAAGCATGAAGGCAGCTATCCAGTTTACTTTCCTTGTTATCCCCTAATGGTTCCCATTTCATACTCTCTCTCTTTTTCCTCTACCTGTCAGATTCCTTAGGGAAGCCATGTGCAGCTTGGACAACCCAAGCTGGAGTTCTTTCTCCTTCAGCTTTGTTTATATTTGCTATTTCTTCCAACATGCTTCCTATTCTTCTGCCAAATAGCACTTGACAAAAGCCCTCTAAAGAGAATAAAAAGAAAAAGGCTGAACAGAAGGTGTTTAGTCTGAACGCTGGCTTCTTTTCAGCAAATCGAGAAGTATGTTTCAGACAACTTTGTAAATCACAATCTCAACACAAACACTAGAGCCTCATCTTGCTACACTTTTGGATACAAGCACTGCTGTCCTATGGAAGAAGAGCTTTTCTTGCAGATAGCACCTTGTGGAAGGGATCTTAAGACGAGACATTAAGAAACACACAAGAGAAAAGGACAAGAAAAAGTAGGCATTTAGCTTTAATGTGGTTGCATTTTATTGTGACCAGGGTTGAACCCTTCTATTTACAGTTGTGGAGAAAGAAAATATTTTCCTGACCACAGCTGAAGAGAGACCCTGACAGGGCTTTCCTGCTCGCCATCTCCCATGTCATCAGTGTTTTCTGGGAGAAGAATTTGAGGTGGTTTTCCACCTAAGTGGTTACAGCTGTTTCTACAGGATCAGTCAGATGGAGTTTCTGCCTTTGTTTATTTTGGCTCTGATTTTCAGCTGGAGCCCGGCAGGATGACAGTGTTTGCTCAGGGTCTTGGGACTTTGGACAAACATTCCAGAATTTCTGACTTCTTAACATTAATGTTTGATGAATTCTGCTCTTAATTTCTTCTGGAAAAATGTCAAGCCCACTGGGGATTACCCTTAGTCTTACAACAGTCTTTTTTTCTTCTTTTTCTTTTTCTTTTTCTTTTTCTATTTCTTTTTCTTTTTTTTTTTTCTTTTTTTTTTAAAGGAAGAAGAGAAAATCATTTGCTAGCCTGTGAAAATGAGCATACTGTAAAAATCAGAGAATACAGTTTTCTAAAATTGCAGGTTTCAGTTCTTTTGTAATTTGTGTGTGCGTGTGTTAAGAACACTCTGCTTAACAGAAAACATCCACAGAGATATATCTGTATATATTCAACTTGTGTAAAAATCAGTTCCACGTAGGGCATTAGATGGGAAGGTTGTTACCCAGAGTTAAGCAGCTCTTTCTCAAAATCACTGTTTTGATAGCCTCAAAACATATTGCGTCAATACACTGTTGTCAAAGGTGACCTTTAGAAAACAAAATAAACACCCAGGTGAAACTGTGACCCCAGTGAAGAGAATAGCCTTTATCACTGACTTCAGCAAGGTCAGGACTTCCTCCTTAGTACCTTATCTCTTGAACAATGAAAAAGAACAAGTCACAGAAGTATATCTTGAGGAACATTTACTAACTCTCTGGGATGGATAGAGAAATGTATTTACAAAAATATACAAAAATATGCAAAAATGAACTGAAATGAATCTATAATTAAACTATCTTCAATGAGCATACTGTATTCCACAGAGTAGTTGCTGATTTTTATACCTACATATCTTTAGTAACTTGCAAGGGACATTTAAACTTATATTATACTTACACCATCATCATACTTAGACCGTCATCAGCTGACTTCAGGCTAGTTAGCCAGCTGTACTTCAGAGGACAGTGTCTGACTTACAGTCCACCCCTTAACCAGTAAAACCTCATGTACCCAGTACACTGGGCAGGATGGGTTCCCTCCAGTGACTCCCACACATCAGAAGGAAGCAGGCGGGGATTAGGTCCAAACAGATCTAGGAAGTCTGTTTAGATCCCAGGCCTGTCTTCCCTTTTTTACTCTCCATCTATTGTCCCTCACTTAGTGAGGTAAGAGGGAAGCACGGCCTCCTCATGTGGCAGCAATGGCCATTTTTGATTTACAACAGCTAAAGAACTGCCTTTAGTTACTGTAGTTATGACAAAGTTTTCAAAAACAACCAAACATAACCTAACACACAAAACCACAATGCAGCAAAACAAAACAAAACAAAAAAGAGCAACAACAATAACAACAACAAGAAGAAAAAAAAGAGAGAGAAAAAGGAAAAGGAAGGGATTCATGTACATATAAATAGACACAGGTAAGTGGTTTCCTAATTAATATACAATCCTTCACAGTAGCAGCTTTGTGCAAAACGATTCCCAGCATTGCAGAGGCTGCAGGCAGTGTGGCCCCTAGGCCATGGTCACAGTGTCCACCCATCTGAAGAAGTTAACATAAGGAACAGATCTAGCTTAGTTTTTTGAGCCTGATTGCTGGCACTTCCTTCCCAGTCTGTTCATGCTCTCAGTGATCTAGATAAAGCATATATTTAATCTGTGCCCTGACATTTGGGTTTTCCATACGTGACAACCAGAAAGGACTGCAGAAAAAAAAAAAAGTTTTGTAGATGCAAAACATTGTGTTTGTACTGTCAAGTACAAAAGGTACAGATCAAATCATAGCATTTATTGAAGTTCATGCCAGAGTACAAAACCCCATGGAAAAACCCAACAACTTTAAAGATGTCTTCCCTGGGTATTTTCAATGGGCAAAGTGCAAAAGGCCCTCAGTTATGAACTTGCTGTCTTCAGTCATTCATAATATAACCTGGAAGTCTTGAAGAGAAAGTTGATTCTTGCCTGTATCTAAAATATAATAAAATTTGATTTTTGGTATATCTGTACAGATTTAATCATCAATCTTTCATTTCAGAATAGAAAATAGGTCTTTATTCCTTGAGATGACAAACTTGAGGAGTTCTAGACAGTTTTACTTCTGATATCCTGATCTGAAAGGATGGGAAAGGCATGGTAGCAGAGGAAACTGTAATGTGAGATCCCTGTGGAAAATAGGTGCTGTGAGAGAAAACAATTAGGGTGTAAGTAAGTCAATGTAAGTAAGTGAGGCTGGATATTTTTATCTGAACGCAGGGGGGAAAAAAGGTAAAACAGAGGGTAAAGAAGACATAAAAGAAGAAAAAGGAGGTCCTCGGAGAAACAGTTTGGAAAATCTGACTGCTCTGCCCTGTGGACAAACAAGGCTTCCCTCCAAATGACTGCCAGAAAAAGAGGAATGGTCATCCTAAAGCCAGCACTAATTGATTGTCATGGTGCACCTTCTACTTGGTGACCAAAACTTTTATGGAAAGAGTGAACTAGCATTCAGGTTTTGACTGTATTTTACCCAATGAACCAGGACAGCCCTTAGATTGGAAGATGGGAGGAAAAGCAGTATTTGGAAACATGCTCAGTCTAAGCCAGATAGAAGGTTACAGTGGAAAATAAGGGCTTAAGTGAACAATTCACTTGCCTGTGCAGTTGGACAGGATGGAGTTACTGAAATATTAAGTAAGAGGAAGGAACAAAACTATTTAAAATGTATTGTCAACAATATAGCTGTGTAACTTATAAAAATCTTTTTTTCATACTGATAGTTGCAATGTTTCTATCTTTGAAGCATCTTCACATAAAGGTAAGATTTTGTAATAGCAGATAAATAGGGTATATTAACCTGAAAATACAGTGGAAGAAAATGTAGTACACCAAGTGCATGAGACAACTGAAACGTGCATGTCATGTCTCTTTTTGATAAGATTCTGAGCAGCTCCTAGTGACACTAGTAGTTTGTCTGACAAGGAGGGAGATACTTGGATATTTAAAAGGGAAATGTTGAAAGATCAGCTCATGGAAGAAAGCATCTTTAATGATATTAGTGAAGATCTGTTCATGGTATGAGTGTTTGTTGGTTGGATAATTACTCGAGAAAAATAGTTAGGCAAGGTGAAATCATAAATAATGCATTTTGTGAGGAATATGAGTGTAATATTCGCAAAAGAAGAATGAGAAAAACCTGTTACAAAATTGTTTTTTCTCTGAATAAGGCTTGCTAACTATTGTTGCAATGTTCAGTATTCCCAGTGTATGGATCATAGAGGTTTGCTATATTTGTCATCTTTAGTTATAACAAAAAAAGACCTTCAATCAACCTACATCGAAGCCATACAGCATTTGGAACATGCTGAATCCAGTTTTCTAAACCGCTTAGATGATGTAGTGACACATCCAACCTAGCAAATTCCTGGGCAGAGTTTAGAAACTTAGGGACAGAATAAAACTTAGTTATACTAAACCAAGTCCATGGTACATCATCATATGAGGCAACACAGGCATAAAATATGAAAAAACATGCTCAAAAAAGTAATTAGGATTCCTCGTTGAACTATAATTGCATACAGAAACATATCCAGAGAGACTGACTGGAATCACTTTCTTCATTAATAATAGCTAATTGCAAACATTGAAAATCTGTTAGAATATTTGTCCAACTATTTCTACTGCTAGTTTATATAAAAGTACAGAAATCTGAAATGAAGACAGCACTTTATAACTTCATTTAGAAGATATATCAGCATAGTCAGCAAAACAGAAACATTCCTTACGCATGCTGAGCAGGTGGGCATATGATAAGAAAGTCAATGAGAACCAGTTTACTCATCAGCAGAGGATGGTTGTATAAATAGAATTGCAGAGTCTAAATGAACTCTGAGCAAACCAGAGGAAAGTTTTGTTCAGAGGCAGGCAGCTGCAGTATTAAAGTTTGGCACATAATGCAGTATTACAAATATCACACTATACCAGCAAGATACAGGAAAGTAAGAAAAATGTTTTCAGGTCTAAAGCATTATCTTCATCTGTTCTGCCACCATTTGCAGTAGATAATAAATTCATCTGGAAGGAGTAATTGTACTGGAAGATACAGATGAGTCTGCTGTTGTCTTAATAAGGCTGATTGTTGTCATATCAATTCTAGAGTAGTATACAGTATGCTAATAGAAGCACTCTCTACAGAGGCAGGTAATATTTTTTCCCACATACAGTGCAAGAACTATGATAAAATAGAACACACCTGACACTTAAAAATGGTGCAAATCTGAGGGAGAAGAAATAAGGGACACATTCTCTGTCACATGTTATAAAACCCTCATGTTTGGCACAAGCCTCTGTCAGACAGGAATCTGGGAGTAACATGTTTTTATCATCCTCTATGATAAAAAATAAATATATATATATAATATAGAATTATATCTTAAATATATAAATATATTTGCTACCCACAGGGATTTGTATAAATTCAAGCCCTAATCAAGTAAAATGTTTTAGTGCCTTGGGGAGCAATTAATAAATTATCTCTGCAGGTCAAGCTTGAAAAGCACTAGCAGCAAAGTGCGAAAAGTGCTGGCACTGTTTCAGTGACCAGTGTCTTTTAGATGCTGGAACAGACACCCTTAAGAATCAAGAGATTAATTAAAACTTTTCAAGAAAATTACAGGAAATTATTTAGTGTACTATTTGATTCACGGATTACTGGACTTGTCTATTTCTTAGGCTACTGGAATAGCTGATGGACATCAAAATAAGGCTGTAAAGTAGAGCTACAACTTCAGTCAGAGAAAAAAAAAAAACCTGTTATAAAAAGAAAGACAGAAGAAAACAGCTTCAGTTGAACTGAGGAATCAATGGCACTAATCACTCTAAAAAAAGCCATTTGGAAACTGCCCCAAACAGTCATTGTCACAAGGAGGTGCTAAGGGCACCAGCACCTTAATATTGCCAGCTATGTCTAGAGCTAATTATTTACTGGGTTTTCAGTTCCTCTGGAGAAAAATTTACTGAGCAGAAAGGATCAAATTGTGGTTACTGTAAAAGTAGTGGTAATTTGTTGTTCCAGATTGTTTTCCTTTTGCTGTTCAGCAGCAGCCTGCAGCAAATACAAGGCTGTCTTGTCACTGTAGCCTGTCACTTATTGTGCTGGTTTGCTTGTCTCAGAGAAGAAGAGGTAAGGCCAATGCATGTTCTAAAGAAGTGTGTTACACCCGTCAAGAGAGTAGAGATAGGATAGTAAAGCACCTCCCACTGAACCACATAAATATCTTTGTTGAAATGCAAGCTTTCTTTAAGGAGAAAAATGTTTCCAGATGAACTAAAGGTCTTTAAAAAGCAACTGTTCACTGATTTACTCTATGTATTCTTAAAACAAAGTAAGAATGCCCACACATAAAGGAGGAGGTGCATGGATGAAGTGTTTCTCTCATTTAGACAAGCTTTCATGATGAACTGATCTTGTTTTAGCTGCTTTTAGCATTCTCTGACACAGTTAACATCTCAAATATTTATTTTAAAAGGTAGAAAATTATTGTTAATTTTATGTTGGCAAACAGCCAGCCCATGCTTCATTTGAGACTTAGCAAAGAGAGACAAGTATAAGAAACATCCTGCTATCTAGTGGGCTGGTAATTGTATTATAATCGATTTAACAAATTAAGTGTAAAGGAAAAATGCTTCACAAAGGAAATAGCTCAACTCTAGACTTGAATCTCAGTCATTTTCCCTCAATCATTCTTATATCATACCTTTCTCCTTCTCCAGCCAGGACTCTAACCCCATATCCTCCTCACTATGTTTGTTGGGTTTTTTAACACTCCTCCCTCCTACCTCCACCAGCTTCCTCTAGCCTCCTCTCATTCTCTTTCCTTCCAAATTGGATGCCCTTATACCAGTATTTCTATTTGCCAAGGCATTTCTAAATATTCCTTCATCTTCTCCTCACCAAGACCTCCAAGCCCAGCCATGCCCACCCACCACAAGTGTTCTTTTTATCTAGTGATACAGGCAATGTGATTTGCAGCTGCATTCTTCTATGTAAGAGAGAGCTACACTATCTAATATATGTCCAGGGAGAATATCTGTCACAGAGACAGGTACCATGGCAGACAGCAAGCAGAGTATCTTAGATAAGCCATGCCAAAAGAGACACGAACTCCAGCCATCCCTTGGCTTGCTTATGCCTAAGGCTGCTAGAAGCAATTAGTCATACATTAGTGCTATGCCCTCTGGAACGAAGAAGGGATTTTGGCTTCATATTTGGGAATGGCAATCTAATGAATTTCAGAGCTCAGGAGCACCTGAATTGGAATACTTTGTACTTGCTGATTTGGACTTGCATGTGTCTAGATATCTGGGGTACTGCTAATGAAAAAATTGCTCAATGCATACTAGATGCCACAGTTTTTATGAGTTAATCAGTGATTCCATACTCATTGTTATCAAGGCTTATATAATGCCAGCTCAGATAGAGAGATAGGGAGTGCAGATAGACATGAGCTACGTCTGGATTGCACATCCAAGTTTTTCTTGCTTCTCTGTTATATATCCCTGCCCTTCTCCTGCTACGGTCCCACCAAATATAGATGAACTTATTTTTGCTTATATGTAATTATTTCTGACCCTGTAGCTGTAGTTTTAGATTCATCAGTTCTATAGTTTTAGTCTGATGTTAATATCCACATCTTCTCCTGATAGCAGTAAAGACCCACTGACTATTCCTCATGTAAGAAAAATATTTCACTTTCATTAAAACTGAACACCAAGTTATATGGACTAGTAAAAGCAGTTGAGCTTTCCTACATAAGCAAATACCTGCTTTCAATTCTTCTAGCTGTCCAGAATTTATTTCATTGAACAGAAGGGCTTAGTCGAATATTAAAGTCAGGTTCTGCAGAAGGAACCTGTTTGCCTTCAGCTTTCACTGGATTTATCACAGCTCCATTTGCAGCACACTTTGGAAGAACATATTTTAAGACATATTGTTGTACAACAGCTAAATCTCAGTGCTGATAAATCACAGATCTCATATCTAGTCTGAACAGGCAAGAAAAAGAGGAAGAAAAAAGGTCTCTGAAAACTTATGCAGTTGGCTGAGAAGCATATGGAATTTTAGAAGGATCATACTTCTCCTGACAGTTAATAACAGCTTTCACTTGTAGAGAAGTGTTTGTCAGGAGAGATCCCAAAGAGCTTTACATAATCCAGCTACTCTGTGCACAACATCACTGAAATGCACCAAGCTATCCTCTGGAGAAAAGGGTAGATGGTATTGTGGAGCAAAGGGTTCTGTGACACTGGATACCTGTGAAAGTTTGTTTTTTATAAACTGTAATACTAATTCACATCAACAAAGGGCTTGCTTAGGTTTGTAAAGGAAAGAGGCATCTGGCCTGCAACACACTGAGTGTGAATGAAGAGTGATTCCCTGAGAAGAACATAAATTAAAAAAAAAAATGTACTGTCTCAAAAAGCATCAGGGAAATCTTTAATTAGTATGGGATTGTGTTTAAAAGGAAGATGCTTCATTTTGAAGGGCTTATGAAAACAACATCTCCTAGTATACTCCACAATTTTAGTCTAACTAAAATGGTATACCCATGGTCTGGTTTTGCTTGGTTGCTTGTTGTGGTTGTAGGCTGTGCACACCTCACACTGAGTCCACTAACTCCCTTCTGTCAAGGTTTTGTGACAAGCTGGATAAAGAAGCTAATGTCATGAAAAAAATAAATTAACACAGAATTGTAAAAAATTATCACGTCATAAAACTAAAACATGTTGCCTTGTATCCATGGCAACTTTATAAACCAATGCTCTTTAACAGCCTTGCCTGGAATCATGTAAACTGCTTCGGTAAAACATGAATCGTGGCAGATGGATATGTGAAAATAAAAATAACTTTGCATCCAGTCTATTGCCCACACGGGACACCCTTGAAATACAGTGTGATTTATATAACCCTATGAGGAATCATTTTGTTCTGAGACCAAGGCAGACATAGCATTTTTTCCATATATCTCCACAGAGTTAAGAACATGTTCAGCAGCAACGGTGTAATAACTAAAGCCTAGCAAGTATAAATGCTTCCTGGCACTCTGAGAAGTAAATCTAACCCTCATCTCCACAAAAACAGAGTTATGAGTCTCTTGTGCCAGGAAAGGGACTAGTTTTGGGCTTTAACTCAATTTCACAGGTAGAGCACCTGCTTCATGGCATCAACTAGAGCCATATATTTGCTTTCTGTAAGCAAGAATCATGAAGGTACCATGACAAAGGTGAAAATAGGGCCAGAGACACATTAGGCCAAAGTAGCCTTCCCTGAGCACCTTCAGTATTCTTCCATGGATCTTTGTAGAATATTGTTTCATGGGTTGATTTTTTCCTTCAGAGAAGAAAATCTACCTTTAGCTCAGTATAAATCTTTATTGAACTAACTAGACAATGTTAGTTTCAGCAAAAGTTAGAACTTGTGTATTTGAGCACCAGATTGCAGGCTACTGCTCTGATTTGAATAAGCTTTCCATGAAGGGAGCTATGTCTTGCTTTATATGTTTGGCATTTGTACAACAGCACTTGAACAGGCAGGTATCCATCACTGAAGGGAGTGAAGATGAGAAATGTGGTAGAATTAGGAATTGCTTCAGGATCTGAATCAACAGTTCTGATAGCAGAGTTCATATTCTTTCAGAGGTTGTGTGGTCTGAACAGACAGAGGCCCCTCCCTCACTAGGGGCATCATCTATTATCAGCGCACAGAAAAGCATCCCCAACACTGTGGCTCTTTGCAAGGCAAGAACCATGTCAGTGGTCTTTATTTTTTATATCTCCTGGAAGTTATACTAAATCTATCAAATGCATTTAGTAGAACCAGATAAAAAGTCATCAGGTTAATTTTGATCTTTTGAAATCTGAACACATGAAACCAGAGCAACTCAATTTTAGGAAATGTAGAACTTCAGTGTAATGGGTCTGGATTAACATCACCATCCCTGAGACTGGTGTGTTCTGCCAGTGCTGGAGCTGAGAGGCGTCATGTGAATGGCAAAAATCCCTTTCCTCAGGAACACACATTGCTTTTTTTCCTCATTCTAATAGTGTTATCAGATAGTAATATGTAAAGTCTGTCTTCACCTCAAGCTTATCATATAACTAACAAAACCAAAGCAAACAAACACCTAAAATGTGTGCTTTGCAAATAGGACCTCTTCCACTGGAAATGCCATGCCTACCTCTCATTTCCCTCTCTTCTGGAAATCTCCTTGGCCCTTTCAAAAGATTCAGGTCACACAAACCCCAGGAAGAGTTGTTTTAAGTCAGAATGGGTCCAGTCCAGAAATGAGGTCAAATGCAATTGTTATGTTAGTGAAACAGGGTGACTTCAGGAATAGGCTGTGTAAACACTGAAGGCAACATCATGTTTCATTGTCGAAGTGCACTAGGGGTTGAGCTCACAAAGCTCTACTGTCAATTAATCACAACTAGAGAATGGCAGTTTATATTACCCCATACCTTGCTGAAGTCACAAATGAACTCAGCAAGTATATTAAGAGACCCCAAGGTATTTTGGGTTAAAAGCCCTCATTTTGCCATATTCTAGCCCGTTGTCTTCTAAGAATGCACTTTTTCTTAGCAATTTAATTAGATGCAACTGTATTTTACTTTATCTTAAAGATGGAGTCCAAAATGCAATACTCTTTGCTGCAAATGCATAAGACCACAATGTTTTTCAGTACTATTTTATTTACTTGAACATGATTGTTCTGTCAAAGGGGCGTGTGAATTATAGCACTACTGGAAAATAGCTCTTTGAAGACTGTGGAGTTCTTTCCAGTTATCAGATAGGAAAGAATTGGGTTTTTCTCCACATTTACACTTTTCATCCCACTTCTGCTATCCAGTCTCTTTGGCTCCATCTTGTGATATGCTTGTATTAGAGTCTATACATTGCAATTGGGATCTCCTTTAAGCTATCTCAAAACACACTGCTGCTTTTTTAATAATCAGAAAGTTCCACCTGCAGCAGCTCAGGGCCCTGAAAAAGTGAGTGCAGAGAAAGGTCTAGCAGTGTAGTCCCTTTAGGCTACAATGTAAGAAATGAACCTAAACCACTACGAACACTAATAGTACAGTTTTTAATAATGGATATTTTTAATAATAATGACAATGCCAATAAAAATACCAGTTCTTTACAATGTTCTTTGCAATAAACCTTATGTGAAAGCTCAGAGAAACTTAATATAACTGAAAAACATCGTGTGAATAACACTTTTGAGATATTAGTAATGTCTTATTTTTGGTATGTGCTTTTGCAAACTGTGTGTGAAGGAAGTGAAGCAAATGATGTTGTCATAGTTCTAAGGTAGTGAAGGTAGTAAAAGTAGTAGTGTGTATTATTAGCCAGTGTGTGCAATTTCCTGACAACTACAGTATCATATAATTTTACAGTGTTTTAGTTTTGTCTTCCTTATGGGGATAGAATAACTGCATAATCAATGTTACATACAAGTGACACTGGAAATAAACCAAAAGGAGTAGACTCCTGAGCCGCTTCAAAGTCTAGAAATACAGTGCAGCATATGTCAAGATCCAGTCTATATCCTGTCAAAATTAAAGTATGTCCCAGAAAAACAGACTAAGCATGATTGCAAATGCAGAGATGCTGGTACAATTTGGACACAGACTCACTGAAGTCACTGGTGTGAGATAGAATCTTTCTTTTTATGTTCAGAGTTTGTCATGGAAGGGATTTTATAGTAGGGAAAGGAAATTTGAGGTTACTCTCTATTTAAAATGATCCTTTTGAAGCACATATAGGCTTTGTTTTGCTTTGTGCACATACATCTGTAATGCACACTGCATACAAACCCACACAAGACATTTAGAACTTACAAGGCTTTTTGAAGGCTACTTCAAGACCTCACATCTAAGCTGTAAAGGTCTCCACACTGAATCAGTTTAGGAAGCACACCTCAGTTGTTTTGCTAAAGCTTTACTATGAGTCCGAATAAAAGCAAAACACAACAAAGCCTCGTCATCTTTTTGCACGTCATTTAGTTTTCTTTCAACAATTTTCCTGTTTTATTTTGGAAATCTCTTTACTTGGCTTTCATGTTTCCTGCCTGCATCACTTCCTGTGCATCACTCATATCCTGTCCATCTCTCCCTTGCAGGTGGCATCGTCTTTGCTAGAGAGACTATGCTTTGTGTATTGCAGCACATCCTGCTCTGCTCCCTGTCTCCCTTGGGCCCAGGAGCCATCCATTTCCTTGGGAACATTCCTGTACTGGAAAGGATTGGCGTCATCCTTCACTGCAAACGCTCAGGGGCCTCTGCTCTGCATAAGCACAAAGAGAGGAAACAAGGGGGATATTAAACTTTTGAGGAATATGGTAATTTATGAGGGAACAGACTTTGGAAACAAAAGCCAGCGGTGACATTAGAGGGTCAAGAATAGTTTCCTCATGAGAGATGGAGATGTTGACACCATCAGTCTTTTACCTTCCAAGCTTATGAAAGCAGCTTTCACCAGAGGGGCTAAATGAAAAAGTAATATTTCTAGACTTCCTCATCACAGTTTGTCCCAAAAAGCCAAAGAAGGACTGCTGTTAGCGTCACTGTGTTTTCCGGTGTCTTACTGTAAATATAGATGACTATCCTTTATACTGCATTTCCTATATGCAAGAAAGTGAATGTGATATAAAAGGAAAAATTATTAGTGAAAAGAAACCCATCAAAAAGAAGCTGTCTTTTCAAAGATCGCTGGTTCTAATACACCCATCTCTGTATGTAGTTCTCAAGCATCAACACTATTAAAGCCAGCAAACAACAGTTTAACCTATAATTTTGTTCTCAAAAGAAAATAAAACCCCACCAATCCTTTCTTTTAGAGTATGGCATCAGCACTATATTATGATAGTACTGTTCAAAAAAAGGCAGTGGGGACCATCGATATCAACACTCTTTACAAACCGCTGCTTCCACCCACAATTTTATTGAAAACAATTTTATCTTAAATTCAATCTTGATTTTCTTTTCCCCCTCATTTCTCCTATTTGAGCTAAGGAAAATGAGCTACCACAAATTAAAATTAAAAGAATAGCAACATCCTGTAATAAGAAATGATGCTCGGTGAGGAGCATCCCAGACTGCCACGGTGTTCACAAGCACTGACAAACACTTATAAGAGTTGCTAACAAGCAGCATTTGGTATCTGAGCAGTCAAACAAGATGCTTTTCATCCTATCAGAAAACAAATAAAAATTATTCCACATATACCAACACTCTGTGCATCTTCGATACCGAGTGTTGAGTGACTACACCAGCTGAACCAGTCCTTTGTGGACAGCTTTCAGATATGCTCCATTTAGATGCATGATCTGACTTGTTTACGATGAATGTTTATGTCATGCCACTTCAAAGACAAGAGGTGAAAGCATGCATGTTTTGGAGAGTAATGTATTTCCCTAACCAACTCTTCTACTCATGCCTTTTCATCTGAGCGTTTTGGCTGAACAAGTGCAAGATGTGCTTCCATATGAAATACTGTTGATATGACCTCAAACTCATTGTATTTTTTGCTTCTTGTTTTCATAAGACTCAATTTTTTTGGCTCTTTGCCTAACTTAAAAAGGCAGGAAATGGGAGTATCAAAGATTTCACATTCCTTCTTGTGAAAGGAAGGGAGCGAACACATTCTACCTAAATTTTCTGAGCACAGCATTCTCTCCTCATTTCTCTATTACTTCTGTGCAATTCTGTTCTATTTCAGCAATCGTCTTCAGATGCTCATTTGGCTCCTCTGTGTATTTTTAGTCACAGAATGACAAAATGGTGGTGGCATCTTCTTCTGCATCAAGTATGAACACACTGTGCCAGTCTGTTTATGTGATGCTGCTTTCAGTGTCCTGCAAGTGAGACCGTGAATCAGTCTCACTTCTTTACAAATGGGATATTTCTGCTTAAGTGAAAATGCCCTACTGAAGCATAACCCAGTGCTGTTTCTCTAGCTTTTACTTTGTATAACCCTTAAGATAAAACATCTCCTGTGAATGAGAGCCAGCTCTTGCTCTGACACCTCACGAAGTTGTCCCTATTACCTTAAGGGTTTCACAAGAGTCTTTGCTACTAAAAGCCCAACCAATTGAGATTTTCTAGCCTGAAAATCTCATGCTTTAAGGTTATCTTACTCCCACAGCTCCAGTCAATCAAATCCATTGGAGACAAGTCTTTGCTGGGAGCAAAAAGCATATCAATTAGGTTCCACTAATGAGTTGTCCATGCAGATCAGAAGCTAAATATCCCATAAAGGAGTGTAGCAACATCCAGCTGCTGATTTTAAAATGAAACAGAACTTTGGAGACAGTAAAATTTTCTTTCAAGTTCATTCCTGAGGTCAATGATAGAGCACAGAGGTGGTCTGGACCACAGGTTCTCCAAACACAGCTTTTTAAAATACGAGAGGTGATTTTAATGTTTTTAGTCTCCATGTCTCTCAAGTCAGGTGGCTGGTTCCCAGATAAGATCAAAGCTGGCAAGTAAGGGATTAGTCATAAAATCTGTGATATGAATTCTTTTTAGGACTGCACTGTCTGCTTTCTTTGCTCTTTTATAACAAGCAAGGAAAGGGACTCAGCCAATGCAAAGTTCCCTTAAACTGTCACCTCTGAGTCTTCATCAAGCAGCCTTTTTGAAAGCCAGCAAGTCTGAATTAAATGGAGTATGCAAGATACTAGTAGTGTGTCCATATAGCTTTAGGTTTTTTTTACTTTCCCTTTAGATAAATGTTTCCTGCCCTATCCCAGTTTTCATTCTGCAGCATATGGTCATTATATTCTGGAACATAATGAAACTGTTGTTATGAAAATTGCTTTTGCAAATATAAACATGTGCCATTTTGCAGTGGGGGCACTGCTGATTTCTGGAGTCATATTCACAACTTGGGTAACTCCAGCTGAGTAATACAGGGACTAAATTGGTATATTTGGTTAATGTTTCCTTGATTATTATTATTTTTTTTTTGTCCTGCTACTAACTGTAGGTTTAGATTCTGCATGCACATAAAGGTCTCTTGCAGAAGCACCACTAAAAGGAGATTTTGGAAATGTTGCTTTACCTCTGGCCAGCATTAATTGCACTGGCTCGCATTTTTCAACCTTTCTCACTGTTTCCCTTGTGACAGATGTAATGTACATACTGGAGCCAAGTATTTACAGCCATCTCCTTTCCCTCTTTTTTGGCTTGTGCATACACCCCTGAGGAGTGTGCACACAAAGCTCAAGGAAGCCATTAGCTTAGGCTTTAGTGAATACAGAAAGCATGATATTTACAGAACTTGCCAGCAAAATTCGTTGTTCAGTTCCAGAACACATTATGCTGTTCCTGGTTGTGGTCTAGGAGTTAAAGCAGGAAAGTGGGATTACAGAGGCCTGGCATCTTTCCCACGAAACTGTCCTCTCTGAAAGCTTCTCTGCCTCAGTTTACACTTCATAGAGTAATAACTGTGATTCACCTCTCCCCATGTACTGCTGGTACTTCTGGTGTTCTTTTGAACCCTAAAAAAAATGCTAGGAAAATTATTGCAGCAGCATGTAGGCAGGCAAATAAGTGACCTGCAGCATACTGCACAAGTGGGAAAACATAGGAAAGACTAGTCAAACACAATGGAAAAGCAAGACTGTATAAAAAAGATGAATGTTTATGAAAGGCTTTAAGATATACTACAAAAAACATTATTGTGCTTGTTTCTGTCATTGTCCAGAGCTCAGAATTTCCAGAACATTAACATGATACTCATCTCCTCTGGTCTTTCCCTGCTGCCCCCCACTCTATAACACAGAGTTAAATTCCCAAAAGACAGAGCCACATGACTTCCTCAGAAGATATGTATTTAAATGTATGCATATATATGTATAAATATTCTGTGGGTAGCAGGAGATGAATTCTCTCTGTTCTCATTAGACCCTTCTCCTGAGTCAGTGTGACCTTGTGTGAGCAGCTGGGATCTGATCCTCTGGGACTTGAAGCTTCAGCACAAGATGAAGACCCTTTTCTACTCCTCTATCCCTTCCATTGAGGGGCCTTCTATTGCGGCACAACACCAGTGCTCAGAGAAGCCCCACAGATGGGAGAAGGCAAGGGGAAAAAGAGAAGCAAGATCTGCTTCTAGTACCTCCTCTCCCTGCTGCTGGAGCATTGAGTCTACTAAAGGAGCATCATCCCAGCCACTCCTGGAGGAAAAAGAGAGGGCCAAGCTTTATTGTTCATAGCTAACTGTTGTGGATGCCATGAAATCATCACACAGCTTATGGCTCCTCATTTTAACTTAATTCAAAATGGCATTCATTTGGAAAAGCAGTACAATAGCCTTAGCATTTACCCATCTTGACTGCAATTACAAGAAACATCTTTCCCTTTAGGCATATCTTATGCGTGATGTATTATTCAGGTATGAAATCCAGCCACCTTGCTAAATTATAACCTTTCCATGCTCAGCTTGTGTTTGGCTCATCTCTCAGATGATAGCCATGTGGAACTACAAGACTGTTTGGACTTATTTGAAACCCCCTGCACTCTTTCAGAGACTGCTACTGCACAGTTCCAAGAAGTGCCGTCTTCTACCTCTCAGACCTTCCGAGTGTTCTGCTCTGTTTCTTCCTTCTTTGGCCTCAGAGAGGTCCCCAGCACTACAGAATGAGCTTATTCTGTGATTTATGTTATGACAAAAAAATTTGTATCTGGGGAACATCATGAAACTCATAGATAACAGGCATTAAACTCCACATAATGTTTTCTGCTTAATGGATAATATCTAGTTCCTTAGCTCTCTCACTCTGCACTTAATGAAAGATGATGTATTCTGCTCTATTTTGCCACTCTCACTCCCCCTGCCCTTGAGTGAGACAAGAAGCAATGAGAATTTCCTGGAGTTTCAGGAACAAATCTTATTCAGCCTTACTCAGACAAATGATTTCTACAGCAGTGAATATCTCTTTCTTTCCACACTTGCACTCAGACTAAAACTACAGATCAGATGCACAAATATTTTGGGGAAATACACGCATTATGTCCGCACCTGTTTTGCCAGACATGAAGAATGTTTCTTAAAAAGCTGAGTACTCTGATGTCAGAGGCAAATGTTCTGCAGCGTAGTGACAGCTGGATGCAGGAAGAGCTACAATCTGCAGCTCAGGACTGGCAGGAATCTGAGCTAGTGCCATGGCAACAGGCATCAGTACATGTCAGGAGCTTGGGGAGTCATGATATTCATGGCTTGTGTTATTGCTGCACATTTGTGTCACTGATGTTGAGGTTGCACTTGCAGTTTACATTACAAAGATGTGCTTCCTGTACAGAATCGCTCTTGGGTGGACTTTGACATCAAAGGCTGCAAAAACAAATTCTCTCTCTAAGCATTCAAACTGTATTTAAATCATATATATCAGTGCCCCTCAGTAAAAATTAAACCTGACCGTGGCTGCAGGAATTTGTGGAAGGAAAAATCATAATCACTATTTGCTAATTGGTAAGCAATTAGCCAGTTATGCTCTAAGACTTTTGAAGCATGTTAAATTGACTAACAAACAAAGCTGATTTGTAAACAAAATGGCTGGATTTCGGGAACCAATTAGAGAAGGAAAATTGGCAGCAGCTGGGAGGCTGTCAGGAGTCAGAATGGTGTCGCAAGGAGGCTGTTTGGAGCAGTGATAGTTTATCAGCTTGTTTTGTTAAGTATGAGCCAACGACAAAGATTTAAAAATGTGAATATATTTGTGTGTTTGTTATGTATACCTAATATATGTAGCATGTATTTTATAGAGTAATATATAATTGTGCAATATATATAAAAATATATGTAACTTTGCCTGGTAT